>JAOEHY010003357.1:0-59295 GCA_025447955.1 Psilopsiagon aurifrons | reverse complement strand
ATGGTGTAAAACATAATATGGAGCAGAGGCAAAACTGAGCCAGAGCCTCCTCAGCTGAGAGAAGCAGGGCATCACAGTGAACACTGCTTGCTGGGGAAGCCAGTAAAGGGGAATTGTCAAAAAAATAGGGCACTACAGCCTACAGAAGCAGTCTGCTGCTGGTACAGTCCTGCAACATAGATACCTCTAACCAACAACAGAGTAAAAGACAGAGTGGGAATCAAAGAGCAGAGGAAGTCAATCACAACTTGAAGAGTGGATGTCTATCAGACTACTCTGAGTTATTATTTTGCCATTAGAGCAATATTTAATCAATTTGTATTTCCTCACATATTCTCCATCCTCTCAAGCCTCCTGCATAAAAGTTCCTTGTTTCAGTGGTTTAGGCCCAGCCAGTAACTCAGAACCACATAGCCACTCACTTACTCCACCTCCTTCTTCCCCTCTGCTCCTGGGTTTAATTAAAGTTCCCTCTCCTTCACTCCCATCTTTTATAATTGCTTATGCTGTTTTCACTTCAGCTGTGTCTCTGAGGGAGAGGGGTCCAAGAGCTCCTGGTTACCTACTCCTAAAGACTCACAACAGCAAACATTGCAATTATGTGAAAATGTATAGTTTCTTGTACTTGCCTGGTTTTTGTGGCTGAGGAATGCTAATCATTAGAGTATTAAATATCAGAATTGTCTGTCATGCCTGATCCCTTTTCTCCCCAGCCCAAATGCTCTCCAAGAGCACTGCATGCACACTGGGCTTTCAGAGTGGTTTTTGTCCAGTGATGCTGTGCAACATCAGATGTGTAGGGTATGCTCTTGGGAACCACAAACTGCTGCAGTTCCATCCCTCTCAAATCACACTATGTAGGGGCAGAGGCAAATAGGCCTATTGTCAGACTTTTCCTTTCATTTATTTTATGAAATAAAGTGTATTCTCAATTAGTGAGAGTAGCTCTGGTCTGAAAATAAGGGCTCAGGCAGGTAACTGTAGCAGCAGAAGCAGACATTTCTTATAGGAACTTCTGAGGACTTTTAGCAATAAGTATTGTAAAATACTTCTCTGGCCTTATGCAGATTTTCTCTTCTCCTCCCCACCCCCCAACAATTACATTCTGAACATGAAACTCAAATCTGATACACAACACTTAGAGATCCGCTCAATAGTTAAGTCTAAAACTGCTCGTTGATCTTCCATAATATGTTATGTACCAATGATATGGAGACAACATATTAATCCTGTCCTTGAAATAATCTTCTGCAGGCATTTAAGCTTCTGACTAAACAGGGTAAAAAGCACGAGTTTGTGTTTTGAAGAAACACGAAGGGCACATATCCTGTAGTTTAACAAGGAATTATCAGCACGTAGTAAGACATTTAAATAGAACCAATAGTGCTTTATCAGCTACCCAAGAACAAGCTGTTACTGTGCAAGCAATTGTGATAATAATGCCACTGCACTCAGTTTTTCCAACTTTGCATTCAGGTCTGAACAGGCAGAGAAATGCCACCATGGAAAAGGGAAACACCATGAATTTTTTAAAACTGCAGCTCAGGGTGATGATTCCCAGTTAGTACAGACTCCTTTTGCTATTATCTCTTCTCCCCTAACCAGGCACAGGTCTATTCTCAAGTAGGCTCAAACAGCTGAAAAGGTGCCTGATTGCTCCATTAGGCTGTGAAAGTGTAACACAGGGCAGCAGGAATGGTAAAAAACTAACTTGTGTAATTACTGTTGCAAAAGAGGCATTTCCAGCCAGTCTGTAAGAAACAGTTGTCTGGTGCCAGGGTAAAACGGATGAACTTTGAACATAGCCACTGCTACTCCTGTATTAATTCTGACTGTCTCAAAGAAAGCGCAATGGTAACATACCATACATACATAACCTCTCTCATTACAGTACTTGTCGTCATAACTGCTTTGGGTAGAATCGCTGTAGAAATATATGCAGTTTTCATGGAATACCCTGAGCATATGTAACTCCTTGAAACAGTTCAGTGCTGGTGTCAGCTCTAGTTTGATAGAGTATACTCTCAACAATCCTCAAGGCAGCAAGGTAGTGTAAATCCTATATTCTGCAGATCTAAGACTTTGCAGTTCTCTCAAAACAAATTTGGAAAATTTTTCGTGATCTCCATTCAGTCTTCCATGGCTGTTCTTTTGTTACTATGGTTTCCTGTTCCACCCCTTGCAGAATTTGGGCAAAGCACACAAAGTTAACTCCTGGAGCTCCTTAAGCTGCTGTCCCTGTCTTGCCTTTCCTCATATTTCTGCAAGACCATAACATAATGTTATCTGAGGCCCAGTTTTGCCCCACGGTCCCCACATCCTCATGGCTTGGTTTGTCACTTAATCATCTTGATTAATATTTGTTTCTCTCTAGGTGGAAAGCACTACCACAGAATCCTGCTGTCTGCAATTATCCCAGCCTCAACCTTTTTTGAAACCCTAGTTGAAGAGCTTTGACCCTTCAGCTCTTATCTCTGAGTATAAGGAATTTAAATCTAATTCTAGTTGGAATGCATGCATAATATGCTACTTCTTATCTCTTTCTGGGAACATTACCTTCTGCTCACAGTTCATCCCAAAATCCACAACAGCAGGTAGTAATGCTGAAGACTGTTTACTGCAGTCTTTGGCATTATAGGGTCTGGCCCTATGGCATTCAGTACTCATTAAATGACCTCGGTCCTGACCTACATTGGTTGATGAAAGCCTAGTATCCTTTGTTGGATAGGATATACCAAGGGCAAAATAATCTCTCTGATGCAAGGTTAGATTTCAGCACATTTACACAAACATCTTTGCTCCACAACAGCAGATAGTAATGCCAAAGACTGTTTACTACAGTCTTTGGCATTATAGGGTCTGGTCCTATTAAATGACCTCTGTCCTGACCTACATCACTTGATTAAAGCCTAGTATCCTTTGTTGGATAGGGTATACCAAGGACAAGATCATCTCTCTGATGTGAGGTTAGATTTCAGCACATTTGTATACACATCTTTGCTCTGACTCATGCCTGTACACAGAAGACACAGCCCTGTGTTATGCAAGTCCCTGACTGACCTCAGATTTTTTGAGACAGCAGATTATATATGATGTTATTCCTCAGACTGACACTTCTCTGTTGTAGTAGGCTGTATATGAAAGCAAATATGAAAACAACTCCAATGGCATTTGGACACTGACCATCTGAACCTATCCTAATTCACAGATGCTTCCAAGCTGAAAAGTTAACTACTTATACAAACTGCTGTTCTATCCAAGTTGCCAAGGAAATGCTTGGATATCAAAGCAAGGGAGTTTGCAGATATGAGTAGTGAAAGGGATAATGTGGCAGCTTCAAATAGCTGTGGAAATAGAGAACAAGACCTCTCAACTTTTGATCACATGGTGCTTAAATTCTTTCTGCCAAAACCCAAGGGGGGAGGAATCTGGCTATGACTTTCTTTTAAGCTGCCCTCTTCTCTACAACATGTTCTTTCATGTTTGCGGGGATTACCTTGAAATACTGACAGCTTGGCAGACAAAACATTTTTTTTCTTAACTACAGTTGCTCCTCTTCAAGGCTACTGTTTGGTGGTTTTGCATGAGATGGAACAACTTGGTTTCTGTAGCAGCGTAGGATGACTCCAAACCCTTTGTCTAAGTATATGAGTTGATACTACTCTCTTCAAAGCATTCTGATTTGTGTTATGCTCTCATTCATCTGCTTCCTCCGTTCAAGATCTCCAGTAAGTTACTTCTTACTCCTTAAAAAAAAAAAATCAGCTTGCAATCAAAGAAATTTGTACTGGAATCCTATTACAGAACCTGAAGTTTTTTCAGCTGGAAATCCATGTGTCTTCCAATATGACTTATTTGTTCTTCCTTTTAAACTTAAACTTAAAAGGTGTGACCACAAAAAACTTTTGCAAATTGGAAAATAAGGAGCAGTAACAAAGTAATGGAACAGTAATAAACATTTCTTCCCTAAACTCTATGGCACAATTCAAAATCCTTCCACAATTATGGCAAGCTTATTTGACAGCAACTCCTTAGTTAAACAAATCTCTATTTTTTTTCTTTCTACCCATTGTCCATGATATTTGTTCAGAAAATATCTTCCTAGTAAAAGTCTAGGATGAGTCAAAAGCTTCATTGTCCCCTCCGCTATAACACCAGGTTTAGGAATGAGGAAAAAATCCTGACTGCTAAGGCAAAGCCATGAGAGGAATACAGTTCTCTTGTACTGTCCCTTGGTAGGATTCTTCAGTTTCAGTGTAGTGGGGAAGCAAAAGAAAAACCCTTGCTCAGTTACTTGTCCATTTTTTAATTTCTCATTATTGGACTGGTTTTGTCTGTCTTGAAAGCCAGAATTAGAGAGAAACATTTTTCAAGCAGAAGAATTATAGCCCAGCACCAGAAATAATGAGTTAATTTTATTTATCTGTTACTGGGTTTGCTATGAAGGACAATGCAAGGTTAATATTCAGTGATTTGTTTCATGTCTTTAGAATCTAGACTTTTGATGTTTTGTTATTATAACATGAGACTCACTGGGAAACACACACCCTAGGTACAGAGATAAAACCAGGTGACTAAGGTCTGGCACTGGATGAGGGAGAACACACCATGATTCAGCACAGCGCTGTTTGGAAGGCTTTGGATTTGAAAATAAACATTAAAAAAAAACCCAAACCTACACAGATTACCAAAACTGAGAAGCAGATTTTTTTCCATTCTTTGATATTCCCTGTACAGCTACCTTCTTCCTCCTCTTCTCCCCTTGCCCTGTCACCACTATGGTTGAGCAACACAGGGAAAATCTCATATTCAGGCTGATGACCAAAACTCTTTTTCAGGGTGAGGAAGAAAAGAGGGGGTAAATGAGAAATTGAGGTTGGCAAGACTAGGACCAGGGCCTACAGGGAGAGAGCTAATGTTGTCTGGACTAGAGCCTGGAAGGTATCAGGTCTTGTTGCTTAAGGAGCAAACAGGGCAGCATGTAGACAGTAACATCAGCTGCTTATTCCCAGCAGTGGGACCAAGCAAGTCAGGTCAAACATTGCAGATATCTGGGACTAGTGGAAACACTTGTTTTTTATAAACATTTTGACTCATCCTCTTGTATTACAGTTAATACATACAATCATAGAATAGTTAGGGTTGGAAAGGACCTTAAGATCATCAGTTTCAACTCCCCTGCCATGGGCAGGGACACCTCACACTAAACCATGCCACCAAGGCTCTGTTTAACCTGGCCTTGAACACCACCAGTGATGGAGCATTCACAACTTCCCTGGGCAACCCATTCCAATGCCTCACCACCCTTACAGTAAAGAATTTCTTCCTCATATCCAATCTAAGCTTCCCCTGTTTAAGTTTGAGCCCATTTCCCCTTGCCCTCTCACTACAGTCCCTAATGAAGAGTCCCTCCCCAGAATCACTACAGGCCCCTTTCAGATACTGGAAATGAGGTCTCCACACAGCCTTCTCTTCTCCAGGCTGAACAGCCCCAACTTTCTCTATTCTATCTTCATACAGGAGGTGCTCCAGTCATAGTGGGCTCTCAGCCCACCCAACTTCCAGCCGTGCAGCCTTGGGGCTTTGAACTCTGACTTAATGCAAGTGGATTTTTTTAGCTCTTCCAAACAAAGTATTCTGGGAATTGAACCATTATGTGGCAGTTCAAAGTACAGGGGACAGCTCATGAGGCCGTTTCTGAGCAGCACATAGAAACAAATCTCAAAGCAAGCTTCCAAGCAGCTGATGGACTCAACTTCAAGTTTTTTCAGTTATTGCCTCCTGCCTTTGACTACAGACGCCCCAAAAGGCACTTGCAGGATGAAGGTATTTTATAGGCCTTGTGTACTGTTCCTTTTAAAAATCATTAAGTTAAAATTTATTCCAAATCAATTAACACCAAAGGTTATTAAAAAGAGTTGGGCTTGGTTTTATGATCTGCTTGACAGACTTTTGGCAAACTGATCTTTGCACTCTTTTCACACTGTATACCTAAGCAAAAGGTGCTTTCTACAATTTGATTTCTTTTATCTTAGGACTCAAAAAGATACTGGATAAAAAGAGATACAACATCAGAACCTCAGCTTAAGCCTACAGTACTTTTCAATGTTTTTCAGAAGAGTTTAAGTCTTTCTTCCACGAATTGCCTTGCCATAAGCAACATATGTAAAACAGAATTAGGTCCCTTGGCAGGGTAAGGAATGTCTAATTTAATCTATTAAGAAGGAAATGCTGCAAACATTTCCCAGCCCCACTTTCCTGACTTCCAGTTAAGAAAACTTCCTTCACATTTAGACCTAAACTACATTCTATAAGATCAAGTGGAGACATTCCTATTAACTTACACAAATATCTGATCAGCTCTCTTAAATACAAATAAGCAAAAATAATAAGAGTCCCCATCTATCTGCTGTAAGTTTCCACATACATTACTACACACTCTAAGAAACGACCATGCCTACCACCATGCCTACCCCTTTTTTCTTTAGATCTTATTACTGAAAGATTATTTCCTTGTGAATTGGTTACAATACTTATACCAGACCCCAAGCTTACAATTCAAAATTTGTGCCAAGAAGATGAAACTCTCCATGATTATTTTTATAATGAGCATTTTACTGTTCTTGAAAACAGAAGGAATTTGCAATAAAGCCACTTGCCAAGTTAGCATATGATTAATCTCTACTTACATCAATTAAAAGAAACATTAGAGAATTTTTTGCGTCAAAAGAATGCCATTGTTACAGAACAGTGCCTTAAGAAGATAAAAGCTGTGGCATTACATGCAGAGACTCCTTTCAATCAAAAGAGTCCCCTTAAAAACTCACCTTTTGTGGATAAACAAATAAGTAATCGCTGGGTATCCTCTGCTGTGCTGACACTCAAGAGAAAGTATGAGAAAGAGAAGAACCTCTTCCTTCCCTGTCCCAGTCAGCAGAAAGGGCTCTGGATGGTAGTAGAAAAGACAGCCAACCCCTATGTTTGCAAGCCGAATTTCAGCCAGTGCATGGCTGATGGAGGTGGGAGGAGGTGTGCCTGCCCTCCCATCTGACTAGAAACTGCCAAAGTCTCACTGTTCCTCTTGAGTACAGTAGCCATCATAGAACATATCTCTCCATTCACCAAGAAAACTCTTCCTATATCCTGTGTATTTGCTGCCTGCATTGGGGTGATAAGTATTTAGCCATATGTTTCTCAGGGGGGAAGAAGCTAAATGTTATATAAGGAACAAAGTCAGCTAAAAGGTGAAGAACATATAGCAGCTAACTTAATCTGTTGGGCTAATATTAAGCAATAAAGCATACTAAATAAGGATGAAAGAAGAAAGATCAGCATAGTAAGTCTTAAAGGAGAAAAAAGAGCATTTATTTGCTTTGTTTCATTAGTTTCCCTGTCAATCAATCGGTTTTACTGCAACAAAAGCCTTAAAAAGACAACTACACCTACCTTAGAAGGTCTTCAAGCTAATAAAGAACAGTTTCCTATATTAGGCATTAAAACACTAATATGGAATTAGTATTTATTGAAATATCTAGTTCCGTACTTGCTATTTTTAGTTTGATCTTACCTTACAGAGAGTTCTGAGGAGCACACAAGCTGAATATTTAAAGGATGGGCACATCTAAGAAATTCTGCATTTTATAGCTTCAGTCACATGGATGTTAATAAATTAAATAAATTTGAAGTTGACTCCAGAATGTAGTTGGCTTTTTCAGAATTCCCTTCAAAATGGTCTCTTTCCCTGGCTGAACTTTACTGGAACTCAGCCTTGGGCTCACAACTATCACAGAGTTTAGCAGCTTCCTCAGACTCAGCACTATTCAGCCAAAGTGAAATTGCACTGCTTGAATAGTATTGACAGAGAACACACTGTTGTATTTACATAATTGCCTCACTTAAGGGCCTAAGTGTGCTTTCTTCTAGCATCTGCCAGACCTTCTGGCTTGCATTCAGAAGACTGTAATAGCAGTGCCAGGAACGCTTATGGGTGATACACCCTTCTTCCCAAAGAGCCATTGTCATCGATATGAAATATTTACACGGTAGTGACTACAAGCCCCAGGATTACCATTCTACTTCACTATCTAGCAGATAAACGGTTTCTTGATATGGAATTCTCAGCACTTTGGATGAAGAAAATCAGAAGAGAATAGCAAACAGAAGAAAGGGCAAGTCCCATTTAGTCATTCAATACATTTGCATCTGATCTTGCTGGAACCTCCTGACCACCATGGCACAGGATTTTTCTAAAGCACTGATGAGGTCTTTCAGGGAGCACTAAGCAGTTATGCTAGCTTTCAAGACTATAGCTGAGACATGAAGAATTTGATGATGAGTTTGTATTTTAGAGCTATGCAAATACTTTGAAGAAAAGCATGTATCATGGACAGTAAGTCACAGAATGTGCTGCCATGTTTTTCTCCTGTAACCATTTTTACAGTTTTGGAGATTTACAGCTCAGAAACCTTCTGCGAGGACAATGCCAGCCATTCTTTGTGGAAAAGTCTAACGTCTACTGCCTCTTTCTTCCCTCTCCTAAAAGCCCCAAGACACATTTCTGTGTAAACTGGTCCAGGTGGCCCTGCCTTGGCAAGGTGGTTGGACTAGATGATCTCCAGAGGTCCCTTCCAACCCTAATGATTCTGTGATACTTAGGATTCCAGCAATGCTCCTATCATCACCTGTAACAGCCTAGGAAGTGAGAAACTTTGCTTCAGTCTCTTCCTCAGCTTGAGGAAATTCTGCCTCATTCCTCTAGTTCCTACATATATCAGGCTTAGACTACAGGTGACTTGGAAAGGTACTGCTCCAACCTGCCCTGATGGAGTGGTACCCTGTGTGCAGCAATGAAGATGAAGAGCACTAGGGAAACAAGTGTAGCCAAGGGAAAGCTTGAGACTGTGGCATAAGTGGGTATGGCACTCCAGTGCAGAGCCAGTGTCACAGCCTAAGAGACACTCTTACCAGAGGCACAAGAAAGGTGATTGTTGGTGTGGTCTTTTGCAGAGTGACACTGTCCTAATCCCTTCAGCCACTCAAGAGCAGCCAACAGGCTGTGACTTGGGTGAGCAAACCTTTGAAGATCATTGGAGTACAGAGGGCATTGGAGCTGCTCCTCCAGCTGCCTCTTTATCAGATTGGGCCCAGCTGCTGCATTATGGCATGCAAAAAGTAATAAGAGGGCTTCTTAGCATGCTCAGAGCAGACTCCTGGTTGAGACTATCACTCTCACTTAGCCCAGACTGAGCGCTATGGCTGCTGCAGAAACAGCAGACATCTACAAAGTTACCTGTGGTGCTCAGGGCCAGCCCATTCACACAAATGAATTTAAAAATCAAAATTGGCTGGACTTTAACAATGTCCGCTTTCAATGTTCCAATTCCATCCAAGTCCTGTGTTAAATTAAACCTAATATGCCAAATGAACCCTCATACAATCCTGTTAATCTGTAGTCACCAACTGATCATTGCTACAGCCTGGAGCTGGATTTACAGGAGATTAGAGTGGAGATGCTCCAAACTGGCTCAGAGACAAGAGGCAGTGTTAGGCACTGCAGCCCAGGGGCTGCAGAGCTGGCATGCAGGGAAGGGCACAGCACAGAAGCAGACCTTCATGCCTGGTAGTGGTTGTAGGTCTGTGCTACTGCGGGAGTCTTAGCACTGTTGCCTATAGTCACTGCAGAAATAGATGCGGGTAGAAAAAAAAAGTAGGCTGTGTGCAGACTGCACTAAAATAAATCTTAAGGAGTTTTCCTATTAACAAGACAAGGTAATAAAAATGTTGAGCTAGCAGGGTAAGTATTAAAGGTTGTTAAACCCCCATTGATCAAGTTAAACTGAGCTTTGCTTTTAGCCTTGAAGGACATAGACCATAGCTGTAAACAAGATACAAGTATTCAACCCAATGACTAATCTCTGATCTCAAGAGACAGTGTGCTGATATTCACGATGATGCTCATGTTTTCTGTACTAGAAAGGCTTCTCTATGGAACTGCATGAGGGCTTAATCCAGAGAGCAAAACTTCAATGCAATAATGGAAGAAATTTCATGGACTTCAATACTCACTCAGGTATTTGCACTCCGGACATACATCCTTATTTTCCAAACCTGATGCTGAACCAGAACAAGCCACATGTAAAATTGGAGCACAGAACCAGGAGTAGAAGATAAGGAATAAGCCTAGAAGATAAGGAAAAACACAAATCTGGTTTCAGAGTAAAATACTTATGTTTTGAATGGTTGAAGACCTGGCCTTTAAAATTACCTTGGTTTCTTTTTTAGAAACTATGTTAACTATGCATCAATGCTTACTTGAAGTTGTAAAACACACAAGCTGCATTTATTGTTTCATAATGTAATGTTAATGTAATGGCCCTTTCTGCTCGTATTTGCATTGATTGTAGCTTTATTTTACTTCTTAGGAAGATTATCTGCACGTAAAACTGTTTAGCCTTGCATGAGAATTTCCTGTTCTAACACCTCTCTCCAATTCTACTAAATGCATGCTAATGTGAGAGGTAGCACTACTAGAATAATTATGCTAATAGATAAACTCCGTTATGCATAATGTGATGAACTAAGATTCTGTGTAATAAAAATATACCTCTGGGATTTTATGGTAAGGGCTAAGTTTTATTGAAGAATAAATTGTGGTTAATTATCTGTCAAGAAGAATAGGACTTCTGGGGTTCTTACTGCTAATACAAACAACCACAGTGTCAGTTATGCAGCAGTAGTAGCAGCTAGAACTTTATCTGAAGGAAAAGACCCTTTCTGGAAATTGTGCAAGTGCTGTGGGCAGGTCAAGGAGCGTGAGCACTTCACATTTTTAAGATCTCTTATAAATATGCTTTTTAAGCTTACTATTGCTTAGAAATATTTATTTTTTTGACCTAGAAACCATCTCCTCAGTAACTTGAGCAGAATAACAGATATGAAGATGGACATACAAACATAAGAAAGACCTGGAATCTGATGTGTGCCAAGGAAATTGTACTAGATATATCAAAAAAATAAACAAAAAATAAAGCCTACTTCATAAATTAAACCCTTGCCTAAAATTCAAGACAAAATTATTTGGAAACAGTCAAGTGATTATAAGGAGGGAGCATCAATCAGCATATAAAGAGTCTGGTCACAAACTTTAAACAGATAACCTATGCCAGCATGAACACATTCACTCTTCTCATAACATATTAGCCCAGAATGAACACAATTCAACATCCCAGATTGTAAAATACATAAATATATGGGTTAAAATCACCTATTTTAATACATAGAGTCTTCTACTTACTAGGGTCTTAATTCAAGCTGAAATTTCTTCTCTTATACATTCTTCCAACAAGTCTTCAGTTTTTCCTCTTCAGCACTGCAAAGAATCTTTTATATTGCTTGTCCTAGGAGTGTTAGTCCATCCTTAATTCAGATAAACTGACTGATTAAGCAAAGCAGTTCAGCTGCATTCCTCTGCTCAAGTGTTCCTGGAAGGGGAGGAACGCCTAATCCTACTTGGAGAGGAGATTTCACACCTAGAGACTGTTGGGGAAAATGGACGAATTTCCTTGGGCATTTTTCTGTGGATATTGCTCTAGAAAAAAACCCAAAACTAATTATATTCAATTTAAGGCAAAATCTACTGAAAAAAATTGCCTTTTATTCAGGATTTTCAAAAGTTCACTGATTTCAAACAAAGCACGATTAGGCAAAATGAAACATTTAAAAAATGGTTGGTGATTTCTGTAGAAATGTGATAAGCTAAACCTGAACTCTTTCATAATACTTACCTCTTACATTTAAGCATTTCTCTGGTAGCGATTTAGATACTCTGAGATACTGATACAGATCTTTAAGCTCACACACAACCTGGAGAAATTCTCACATTAGATTCTTAAAGAAAAATTATGGCTCTGACATCTTTTCAATAATTTCTTAGTTTAATTCTTTAGTATTCCTAGGGATTTCTATATGAGTAAGCTGTGTGCTTTCAATGTAATTACAGGAGAAAGAAAGACTAATGGCATCCTAGGCTGTAAGTCAAGGGAAGTGATAATGTGCAATGACTTGGCATTTGTGACACTGCCTCCACAATATGCTATCAATCAAGCTCTGGGTCCCCTGGGACAAGAGAGAGCTATGCAGATGGGTTGGAGCTCAGCTGAGGGCTATGAAACTGCTCAGGGTTGGGAGCATTCAACACAGAAGCAGATGCTGAGTGAGCTCCAGGGCTTTTCAGTCTGGAGAAGAGGAAGCTTAGGTGTGAATTTAATTGCTGTCTTCCACTTCCTGAGGTCTGAGAAAGGACATATCTAAGCTCTCCTCAAGGCAATGATCACCAGGTGCAGAAAGGGAATTTCTGTTTGTTTACACAAAAAGACAATGTTCACAGTGATTGATGAAGCACAGGAAAAGGCACCTGGAGAAGTACTGGCTTCTGAGCAACCTGATTTAGCATTGAAGTTAGCCCCACGCTGCTAGCAGAGGAAACTGGCCTAGGTGAAATCCAAAGGTCCTTTCCAAACTGAACTATTTCATGATTATATGATGAAAAAATAATAGAAGTCTTGATAACATAAATTATATGAATTCCCTAAAGTCAATAAAACATTCTACCATAAGTGCTTTCTAGTCAGCAAACTTCAATTTATTTTAGGACTTTTCCTGCATATAAAGACCACTAAAGCAGTCAAACTAAGAAAAGTCATTACTGACAACTGTTTATTGTAATTCCAGTCTAAATCTCTAGTCATTGGTTAGCATGAGGAATATACATACACATATCCTAAATCTTGCTGATTAAATATAGAAATGAAATCATATGTTGAAGAAAACACATTAACAGCCACAGAATATTTCAGGCTAGTCATCACTCCCTACTGGAATTTGAACTGCTGGACTAATAGCTAATACAAATAAAACAAGAATTGCACTTCCCCCATTTACAAGAAATGTTTAATTTGTTGTCTATTCCCAAATTTAATTCTTCCCAAAAATTTTCCCCTATCATACTTTGCTTTTTTATTTCTATAATACATGATATGTGTAAAACTAGTGGTCTGCAAGTCATATTTTCTTTAATCTTGAAGTTTGCCAAGGGCAAAAAATAGAGAACTCCTTTTTAGCAACTCCGTAACTATTGTGAAGTTAGTAGTTTGAGTATTTAGCTCCAGGCAATCAAACATAAAATCATCCTAAAAGTAATTGATTCATTGACATGCTTAAACTAGAAACCCCTTTAAAATGAAGGAGTTGAAGAATCAGAATGTATATTCCAAGTTGGTACTTAAATTACTTTGTGCATCTTTTACTCATCTAAAAAATATGAGTACCTGTTCATCATGCAAACCTCAAAAATTTAATTCTCTCTTTACAGACTTCAGCTCCATTAGGTTTGGGCAGAAGGGGACTGAAGATTAAGGTTAATAACTATTATAACCTATATGAGGTTTCAATGTGTTTGAGATCTCCATGCCAAATTATAAATGTAACATGGTTTCCATGACCCTAAGTAATGTTTTGTTTCTGCTTCATTTTGTATCCTGGCTGCACTGCAGATAAAACCCAGTGTTGGTAGTCTGTAAATATGGCCTGTGATAAGGGTTTAGAAATAGTCTGAATGTTGAAGTTGAATAATGACTATGAATTGTTTTCATATTAGAGATTATTTTGACTGTATACCTGATGAGTTGGCACAGTTCACAGAAAGAAAATATATATCTCTTCCCACCCTAATACTAACCTATTCCCTATTAACCTATTACCCTATTCTGATTATCTAGCTTGCTCAATTAAATAGATATGTGTCATTATCTCTTCTTTCCTGTTATTTGTGCTTTTAGTCTTCTCAATCTCTCATCCAGCTGCATTTAACACTACTTTCATATCCTCTTCTCCGTCCTTTCCTGGAGCTGGGCACACAGGCTCAGGAAGAGGCCTAGTCCACTGAAGTCCTGACCTTTCTTACACAGAGTTACCTAGTGATCTTTAGAGTCTTTTCCCACTTAAATGATTCTATGATTCTGTGATAGGCAAGAAGCTGGGATGATGGCCCTCGGCCACCCAGTGCCCTCTGCTCATGAAGAGACTCACAGCTCTCTAATATTTCTTACTTGCTTCTTAATTACCCATCTCCCCTTTCCTTTCCTCTTTGGCCCTTTCTGAGTCTTTTCTATGCCCATATGCAGCTTGCTTACCTTCACAGGTTCAGTCCCTTCTATTGCCATCCCCAGATGCACTGGCGTGCAAATGCTCATTTCTACTTGTACTGCACAAGTATCTGAGGCCCTTGGTGTCTCATCTACCTCCCAGCACTATGTTTTCAGCCAGCAGTTTGCCAGCAAATACTTTGATTTTGTGTATAACAATGTAGAATTGAAGGGAGAATTCTCCCTTTAACAGAAATGAAACTAGATACCTTTTCATCAAATTATACCTTATATTTTTTCTTCAAATATATTATAAATTCAAGACATTTTCAGGTGAGAGATTTTACATATATTAGACACTTGATTTACACATCATTTAAGTGCATTAATTTTTTCATCATTATCATTAACCCTGGTTTAGAGATCAGGAATCTGAGGAATAGAAATTGTAAAGTCCCCAATTCTGATACTCACTCTCACCCATGGCAGGGGGTTTGGAACTAGATGAACTTAAGGTCTTTTCCAACCCCAACTATTCAATGATTTTACTATCCTAATACATGAACACTTAACTGGACAGAGGTTTTAAGGCTATGAGCACTTCTTCAATCCTGACCTCTCCTGCCTGCCTTGCTTAAAGTGTCTCTTTTGGGCACATAAGAAATCATATTTAAGCCAAAACTAAAAAACACAGTGCTTCAAAAAAAAAAAAAAAAAAAAAAAAAAAAAAGTAAAATGTGATATGCTGAAAAAAGTAAAGTGAAAATCAAAAGTAGAGATATGATCCTCAGATGAAGAAATAACTTAATGTTCAAATTTGAATTATAGACCAGAATAAACCCCTAGTATTTATTAAAGACAACCCTGACATCTCTCTCTTGGAAAGAGAGTCGACTGGCACTGAACTCTTAAGTGTTACTGAATAAACAACAGAGATTCGGAGTCCACATCTGTGATCCTTTCAAAACCTGCTCCTCTGGTTTATGTATATTAGATTTCTCCTGGTTCATCTGAAAATCGCAGCTTGTGAGGTTCACTTGAAGGTTTGAAGCCTTTTAGTCTGCACAAACCAAGCTTCTATAGAAAATCTTGGAATTCTTCTTCAGGCTCTTGTAAAACTACTTTATTTTCCTTTAGTTCTGGCAGTGATCATACAGCAATTTCTTCCTTTGTTTTCCTCTCAGAAGGCGATGTCTCTACTTTAATTCCTGAAGAATTGTTTTCTGCTCCAGGGAGAGATCTTCCAGGGTACTGCCCTTTCTCACAGAGCATGCAGAGTAACACGTCTGATTTTCCCTTAAGGTTAGAGGAGAATTAGGAAAATTGCGGAAGATGATGCCAGGAAATATTGGCTAGACTCCATTCACTTCTGTTTTCAGGCTATGCAGACTGCTTTTATCACTGAGTAAATTATGGCTGTCCATCCCCTTGTTTCAGCTTCCTGCTCATATATGGAGTTTGTTCATTCTTTAAATGCACTTTTCGTCCATACAGTCCAGGAGGACTATTTTTTATATGTAACAGCCACATCTGAGAAGTGATGATTTCCTTTGCTCTATCTGTTAAATGTGACTCACTGGAAATAAGGACACACTGTAAGTACTGCAGTAATGATATTTGTTTCTTACTGGAACTTGGACTGGTTAGTCAGACTTGTCATTTGTAAAGATATAAGAAAACACATTTACTAGAAATGTAGCTGTTCTTAATTCCAATTGTATTGTGGATAACTGCACATCTTTCTCAGATGTGGTTGAGAAAATACAATTATCAGTAAATGTCATTATCGGGCTGTGATTACCTGCTGTTCTCTAAAACCCATATGCAATTGCTATGGACTCTCTCTGAGTTACTTGTTTGGCTGAACTCCGAACTGGCAGTATTAGCGGTGCACTCACTTGCTTTAATGTCTGACATTCATGGAAGGGTAAGGACTTAATGGAACCCACTCTGTCCCTTTTCCCTTCACTGGAAGATAAATGTGAAGATTTAAAAGAAATTGCCTATACTGAAGAGCAATTGATATGCAAGAGTAAGGAAAGACCACGCTTTCCCTCACCTCATCTGTACCTTATAATTGTGTAGTAAAATACTTAACTACTCAGACTCAGGAGTTAATGTGGAATGTACTTACTTTCCTGGGAGATCTTTTTGTTTATATACTATGCTACAGTCTTTATCTATAAAATCATACACTCTTCTCAGTTTCCTGCCAGCCTTGACCTTGTTTTTGTGGTCTTAATAAGTTTTAATTCATGCTGCTTTATGAAAATCCTAGTCTTTTTAGCATGCTACATTTCATGAATGACAAAACTGAAAATATAAATGCCTGTAGATAAATGTAATTCAGTCATATTGCCCAGGAACTTCCTTACATATATAAAATTAAATTCTTAAACAATAGGAGATATAAAATAAATGCATTTTTAAAGGTAATTTTGAGGGATTATAGACTTATAGGACAACCTAGTTTGGAAAGGACCTCAGAAGATGGTCTGGTCTCACCCTTCATAGGAAATGGAGGCGAGATGGATTTATCTAGCATTATGTCCAATCACACTTCAAAAACCTCCAGTGATGGGATCTCTGCCATGTCCCTGGGCAGGTTGTTCCAGGGATTGTTCTCAGTGGAAAAAAATTCTTTCTTCTTTTATCAAAACGAAACCTCCCCTCATGTAACTGGTACTTGTTGCCCCTTGTCTTCATGCGGGTCCTTGTGAAGAGAGAGCCTCTGCCCTTTCTGTAGCTGCCTTTATTGAGCTGCCTTTTAGATACTGAAATACTATGGTGAGGTCTCTTATGAGTTTTCTTTTTTCCAGTGGGAAAAGATCTAACTCCTTCAGTCTTTCCTCACATGGAAGGTTCTCCAGCCCTTTGATCATCAAATGTATTACTTCAGAATTACAGTCACCGTGCAAGTGAAACAATTAATTTTGAGCCAAGTCTTGCATTTTGTCTTAGAATAATCAAAACTGACATGTTCATTCTGTGTAAAGCTGGATTTTTATTTTATCCATTGTTTTTTATCCATCTATCACACTGATAACAGCTTTCTAATAGTAATTTGTTATTAGTAGATGGAAAATTCTAGATTACAGATCAGCTGTATGGCTAATTGTTGCTTCTTGTAAGATCAACAGATTTTGCTAAAGATTTTTCTGTAACATCAAAAATACTTCATGTTAGCTGTTAAACAATAAAACATTCATGTAACAGAGCTCACAGAGAGAAAAAAAGAAAGAAAGGAGAACGTTTATGAATTGAAACACATATTAAAAGCAGGGTTTTTTTCTAAGCAGACATAGTTTATAGGCAATAAAACCATAAAATTTGCTGTCATTACTTTCCTTCATGTGCGGTTCTTCCTTTTGACATCAATAACCACAAACTCAAATTACACCCGAGCTTCTACTTTATAAAACGTGATTCCTCATTTATACTTACACATGAGAAAAACAGACAAGGATTGCAGCTGACCTCCATCTTGTTTCTAGGCTAAAAATAAGTGCTTTCTTCCAGCTTTGGTGAAAGGTATGAGGACTTTTGCTGTGCTTTGGGACTGGAAGCTCATGGAGGATGCAAAGATTGATCTGCCTGTCTAAGGACAGAAACTCCAAGGACTCAAGCCTTTGACTTTTCATGTATGAAAGCATCTTCAGTGTCATTGCTTTCACACTACAATGATGCAATCTAAGCATGTTAAATAGTGGATACTAAACTTTTAATCTAGGTTCTGCAAAATTCTGATTAATGAAGTATCTACGTCATTCTCATTGAGTTCTTATCAATTAAGGTCTGAAAAGGTCACCTTGTGGAAGAACCTGCAATGTATGGAAGCTGGGTAGAGCTTTAGCGTCACAGAGTCCTTAGCCTTATAATTTTCTGTGGCTTACTACATCATTGCATTTTGTATATGACAATAAATTGTATACATTAAATAATCAACTTCTATATTACATTGCATAATGCATTATTATATATTGGATTATATCAATCTTACAATTTAGTGCAGTTTCCACCTTCAGAATTCAAACCTCTTGGTGAGTCTTATAATTACCTGCCTGTTCCCTCAACTTCATTCTATTCCAAGAACATCAAGACAGAAATGAAAATGGTTGAGGGACAAATTTAACTGTACTTTTCAACACAATGGCACAATGACAGTTTCTCCAAGTTATTGAAAATAATACAATGAGTTTACTGTTACATCTGATTTTCAGGTTGCCATTTCAATGTGAGATCCCCTCCTAAATACTTCTCTAAAGAAGGTACTAACACCAACTTCTCAGAAAGTTTCAGGTCCCCCAGACTGTGAGTACCTGTCTTACCAAGTAGGTCTCCTGGCTCCACTAGCCACCTGAGAGACAAGAGTTCTTGGTCCAGTTGCCTATCCCTGAGTATAGTAGCAACTTCTCAGACTGAGACGATCCCCTTTAAGTTCTGAATCTTCTAATTTGCTGCTAATCTCAGGTTTATAGATGACCAATGTAAAAAAGCAGATGCACATGGGTAGTGTTTGGATGGAGCATTTAATATTCTGTTGTATTTTGTTCTCAGGATAGGAACAAGAACGTAAGAACAATTTAGAAATGTTCACCCTTCACATCTGATTCATTTCTTGAAGCCCAGAAAAGCCAGGTCCCCCCTCCTTCATCAAGCTGCTGTAAGCACAGCTTAGTTCCCACTTTGAACTTTTGTCTGGATGAGGACCAAGCCCAATTTGATATTTTTCTCGTCTCCTGCCAAAGTCTTCTTCTGCAAGATGTACTGCTTTCTCTTCTAACATCTACTTTCCTTGTTCAGACCCTGATAATGTCCTGTTACTCCAAGGTGTCTTCAGAGAGGAAAACTAATTTATTTTCTGATATATGCAAACTCCTGACAATTCAGGCACTTCGTTGGTCACAGGGCAATTGTTAACAAATCTTGTCTTTTTCAGTTGGAGTACTGCCCCGCTATGACTGAGGCAACATACCTGCATGGGGCTGTTATGAAGAAGAACTCAGAGAGCAGGGGAAAAATACAGATGTAAACAGATATTACTGTAAATCCAACAGTAAGGAGCAACACAGCAATAATCTGTGAGATTCTTTGCCTGGACTTATATTCTAGTTTCAGGATAGGAATTTCCTTCCTGAGGTCTCCTATTCATTTTCCACAACTCCAGCTTCTGGGCAAGGGAATGCAAAAATGCTTTGCTAGTGTAGTCATTTCTCAGCTGGTGGAACAGGCCATGGGAGTTATCAAGAGCCAGCATAAACTGGAGTAGCTATTTCTATCACTTTTTACATGGATTTTTGGATAAGAGCTGTCATCAACTCAGATCACAGTCTTCTAAAAGCAGATTCAAAATGCGATACTTCAACACTATGCAAAGTATATGATGTGGTGTAGAGCCTCAGAGTCCGCCTTAAAAGAGTGCATGTTAAACTAAGTGCTTCTTAGTTGTAGAGTAACTCCTTGTAAATGACAAGAGCTGGCCATAGCTTCTAGGACAGAAGCTGCATTGTAAATAGTGAGGAAATCACTCACATTGCTACTTGTTTGGCTTATAATAGATTTCAGTGTTGAAATGAGAAAACTGCATTCCTGGAGATATGTAGTAATAAGCTGAGAAATAAATGATTTGGGGAAAAAAAGAACTCTGCCTTTTGCTATCTCTATCTGCATTGAAAATGCACTTTCAGAAACACTGGGGTCAGCAGAGGGCCTGTAGATGCCTGGCACCGAACAGAGTAAGATCAAGGTGTGAAAGTCTATCTGCAGAAAACCCAAAATTCTTCATCCTCTATGTCAGCTGCTGCATCTGTTACTGAAAATGATAATGTCAAAAGTGCTTTACTGCAACACTGCTGGAGGAAAGCCCAGGTTAAGAGATTAGAGCTTTGTACAAGCCTTAGCCACAGGATTTCCCCCTGAAATGAAATTAATATACCTTCTTATCTCCTGCCTTTCCTTTACTAACAAGAAACTACTGTAGTGGCTTCCTCTGTTGTAGACAGTGCTTCAGTCACTGTGCTGCAGTCTTTTTTCTGGAGGCAAGGCACTGAGAGTTACCATCACCATTTTCTCCTGGTTTTCAGTGAAAGTTTAGTCCAAATTCACATACTTTCAGAAATCTTCAATTTAAACAAAAATTATCAGTGTTCCTCACAAATCCCACTAAGCAGGTGAAGTAATCCAGAAAAGTTAAAATGTGCCACATTTTAAGATACATATGACAGTGGCTTCTTCGATCTAAAAGTAGAGTAACAGACTGTGGTGAACAGGTAGGCCATGACACAGGTCTATATCCATCTCTCCTACTTTCAACGTTTCCACTACACTACATGTCTTGAATTTCTTTCCTCTTACACAGAGTGAATGACACAAAGAGCAAATGCAAACATAAAAAAAAACCAAAACAAAACACAACAAACAAACAAAAAAACCCAGTAACCACTCCATTTCCTGGGATTAATATAAAGACTACATATTAGTTTTAGGAAACAACTGCCTGCGGAAAACCATTTTGCTACTTTTACAACCTTGAGCATCTTTCAGCTGCATATCATGACATCAAGACCCTCTGGCTGGCTTTGACCTATGAATCCTAACCCTTTGATTATCCTTTGAAATGAACTCATTCAATTTCTCTTCCTTTTCTTCAAGACTATTGCTAAGTAGTTAATAATTCCTGAATTGTTAAAAATCCATATTCTTGTTTCTATACATTTGCTTCAAAAGATTTCTGACTGCGAGTCAGAAAATGCAAATGCCCCTGAGAAAAGAAGTGGAGAGAAGAGGAAGCAGAGATGAAAACAGCAAGAGGCAGAACAGTTAATACAAAGCACATTAATAAGTAGACATGCTTTAGAAGAGCTTCTCTTCTGGTTCACTCTTTTTTTCTGAACACCAGAATACTTATTGCTTTAGGCAGGATTGTTTTCCTCATTTTTAATGATTGTTTTGGTTTGGTTTTGATTTACTTTTTTAAGTGTCTCCTCAAACATATGTAAAATGTAAAACACACAAAACAATGTTAAGGTAGAAAAGTAAACATTCTTAATACTGCTGCCTAGGATTTCATCCTTTTGGCTTTCTCTTTTTAACATCCCAAAAGACACTCTTAGCTGGGTTAATTTTTCCTATTTAGATGGGTGACTTACTGAGATGTTAATTTCAAGAAAAAAATTCTAAAGCTGTTTTGAGATGAGACCTGGAGGAAGCAAAGGTTTGGGAATTGGGGGATATGAAACATCAACAGTTCCATGTCGTTTTTATGTTGAGGACACCAGAACTGCACACAATACTCCAAGTGAGGTCTCACGAGAGCAGAGTAGAGGGGCAGCATCACCTCCTTCTACTTGGTGGTCACACTCCTTTTGATGCAGCCCAGGATACGGTTGGCTTTCTGGGCTGCAAGAGCACACTGCAGCCAACTCATGTTCATTTTCTCATTGATCAATACCCCCAAGTCCTTCTCCGCAGGGCTGCTCTCAATCTCTTCTCTGTCCAACCTGGAGCTGTGCCTGGGGTTGCTCCAACCCAGGTGTAGGACCTTGCACTTGGCCTGGTTAAACTTCACCAGGTTGGCATCAGACCACCTCACAAGCATGTCAAGGTCCCTCTGGATGGCATTCTTTCCCTCCAGCATATCGACTGAACCACACAGCTTGGCATCATCTGCAATCTGGCCAAGGGCACACTCAATCCCACTGTCCATGTCACCAACAAAGATGTTGAACAAGACCGGTCCCAACACTGATCCCTGAGGGGCAACACTCATTACTGGCCTCCAGCTGGACATTGACCACAACTCTTTGCTTGCGGCCATCCAGCTAGTTCTTTATCCACAGAGTGGGTGGCATGGTTTAGTGGGAGGTGTCCCTGCCCATGGCAGGGGGGTTGGAATGAGATGATCTTAAGGTCCTTTCCAACCCTAGCTATTCTATGATTCTATGATTGCACCTCTCTCTCTTTTGGACAATTCCATCCTGATCTGGGACAGTCAGAGAATAGTTACATCTTTCCATGCACCGGCTTAAGTTACTGTAAGTGAGATGAATATCAACTGCATTTGAACTGATATAACAGTGTAAGTAAGGTCTTTTACATTCTGTGACAGCAGACATGAAAACTAACCGCTGAAACCAGGAGTGATAAAAGGCTTTTATTTTTTTGTGAATCTTTTTGTTAATTATAATGTTTTTTAACCTGGAGAACCTTTTTCCTCTTGGGGCAGACTAAACTATGAAGCAACAGTTATTATTTGAAGAACTCCTTCATAAATGACTTAGAAGAATCATGAGCAACTGTAAGGAACTTTTCTTTCCTGAAGTAGAGAAAGAAAACAAAGTCTATGTTCAAAAGTTCTTTGAAAAGCCAGAGGCAAACAGAGTCTGTAAGCAATCAGAGCAGCAGTCACCTCTATACTGATTCATGTCTGCAGTGACTGATCTCTCTGATATATAAAAAGGATTTCAGCACTGGGAATGAGAATTTTACTGATGCCAAAATGGCTATGACAGCCAAGAGGCAGAGGTGGTGAGCGGCTTCCTGCCTAAATTATTTGCTGTCTGCTTGCTGGAGTGGATGTATGTGATATATGCATGCTCCTGAGAGATCTGACACATCTGATGAATCTAATGAAATTTGCATCACCTTCAACTTTCTGCATGGACACTTTTTTTTTTTTTTTTTTTTTAACATCAGAATATTGAAAAAATTTAAGAAAAAGTGAGAAAACACTGGAACCAAAATGAGTTGGCAACATTCTCTTAATCTGGTCTGAGTCAGGCTTTTCTTACCAGCTAAGTGCCGTAAATCAAAGATAAAGTCATCCTATAAAGACAAATACTTTAAGTAAAAGAGAAGAACACAACTAAAATCAACAAGGAGAAAGGCTAAAACTAGATTATTTGTGTGTGTATACGATCATGAAATGCAAATCTTCTACACTGTTCAAATGGTGCTGCTCAACAAGAAGAAATTGCCAGGAGTTCACATTTAGTTGAAGTTTGAGGGCTTCACTCAGTTCTAACACGTATTAGATGAAGGTTGCCCTTCAAATATTTAAAGTAATGTTAAAAAAGGACAAATGTTAACATATTGACAGATTAGTGTAGGGCTGTCTATACCCTTTGCCAAGGAAATGAGGAATATTTTCTCTCTAACTGCACCAAATGGCCATTGAGACAGACATCACGTCAAAGAGGCAGAACAGTAACACAGGTAGTCAATTTCCATGGAATCATCAGGTTCGATTCAATCATGAGACCTCAAAATCGAGTGCTGCTGGCCGGGAAGCATGGTTAGTAAAGCTGGGAATAAATTAATTCAATGTAAGTCTTCTAGTGAAACCCCTGTTGACTCATTAGTAATGATTAAAGCTACCCTTACATCAAAGACTGTATGTTAGGGCTTACTTTCTGTTGCCTAAGTGAAGCGCCCTAAGACTCAGCTCTGAAAGGAATTACCCTCATGACAGCTTTCAGCACTTCAGAGGCTGAGCTTGGCCTTGTATCTATTACTAATTAGTTTGAAAAAATATCTAGAAAATGAGGGCTTTTGACTTGTTTCAAATTTACTTTTTAAAACAGGTCTTCTGAGGGGTTTCCTGATGCAACTTTCTTTCCTGTGAGAAAGAACGTGGCTGGTTGCACACTCTGGCACTGATGCATCCCTGGGTGCTTCCAAATGGCTTAAAGCACACTGGGTGATCTGTCCACCTGCTTCACCACCTTAGAGGAGCACCGAGCCAACAAGGACTTTCTCCTTGTTCCACCCAAGGTAGCTCAGTCATTGGTATTTGGCACTGCAGGGCTCTGGACAGATTCACAGTAAGAGGCAAGGAATACACCAATGCTTGTGTTACACACAGGCTCCAAAATTACTGGAACTTGCGAAGTATAATCTGAGTTTCCTAACAGCAAAGAATTTACCTGGGTATAAACATGGGCCAGGTGTCACTTAATGCTCTCAGTCACGCAACACAGTTCTTGTTTAAGTAGATTTCTATCTTACATATAAATACAAAGTGCACTTCTAGAGAGAAGAGGACAGAAAGTAGAGGTCTTTCACATTTGTATAACATCTAAAGCAATAGGACCTTGGATTTGTGATTCTGTGATTTGATGGATGATGAAATAATAACTTCTGCATATTTTCTTACATTTCAGATAAAACACCATCTTTCAGCTCAATTTGAAAAGTATTGGGAAGGGAACTCAGTAAACTGCAAGTTTAGAGCTTCCTTTATCTGCTTCTTTGTTAAACACAGTTAACTGGAACCTTTAAAATTCAGAATGGCATAAACATAATGGCATAAAATGATGAGGCTCTCTGAGCTAAACAACTAATTTGATACAGATTATTCATAAAGTCTTACAGCTGTCTAGCTATCATAGAAGAATATATATCTATGCATTTTTAGGTGCCACAAAGTACAGACTTATTTCTGCAGACATCTGGGATTCATGGGCTTCCCACAACACCTTATCTCCCTCCTTGAAAAGCTTACCATCTCAGATGTACAGGAAGAAGGTAGGTTTCAGGAGATTCCTCATCTACCCTTACAGAAACAATTTGCATGGAAGAGTCATTTCAGTAGCTTACACTGAAAGATGCCTCCAGACCTAAGAGATCCCTCTTTTGTCCAGAGAGGATATTTCTTTGGGTTTGGAGTCCCTTTGTAGAGGTGCCAGCCATTTCAGTGTCAGTCAGAAGTAAAAGATCATCTGATTCCAGGTGTTTTACTGGAGAACTGATGCTAGAAAACTACAGAGAATCTCTGTAACTCATCAGTTTTCCAGTAATATTCCATATGCTAGCACCAAGTCAGAGCACAGAGGTGAGTCCAGTCAATTACTGAGGGTGAAGTTTATGTGATAACAATGTATGACATTGTAAATCCATAGGCAAATGCTAGAGGCAGCTACATGTAATCTCCTAAAATGGCAGTGAGATTCCTTGGTTGGGATTAGGAACAAAAATTCAAAATCACAAATGTTTGCATTCCTGTATCAAAAGGCTCAAAATTTGTGCTGATTTACCTTTGCAAAAGAAAACAGGAGGTGGAAAATGTTCACAACTTTCATGCTAAAACCGATAGCTGAAATACAATAGCTGAAATACAGTGGCAACCTGGTCTATGGAAGGTGTCCTTGCCTATGGTAGGGGGTTGGAACTGGATGATCTTAAGGTCCTTTCCAACCCAAACCATTCTGTGATTCTGTGATTTTGTGATTCCCTGATTCTGTGATCCTGTGATTCTCTGATTCTGTGATCCTGTGTGTATGTATTCCTCAGTCATATCTAGGATAAAGCTTCAGCAGTATTTAGCAAAAGCTTAGCTGTTGAACCCAAACTACTGTAGTAGGTGTGTTATAATTCAGAAACAATAAAGTGGCATGTTTCAAACCTTTGAATTTTGCTCTGTATCTTACTAGTGACAGTCTTGGGTTGATCATAACAATAAGGAAAAAAAAAAGGGAAAAAAAAGCCATCATTCTTGTTTATTGACAAAACATCCAAGTTTTAAAAACTGTACCTCTTACCCTCATGGTTTTTATTTAACAGTTCATTATGCTATGAGTCTCTTGCAGTTGAAAGTCATGGTACTGGAATTGAGATGGGTTAAGGCTAACACTTACTTTCCTGACCTACTTGCAAAGGGCACCTCTGTTGCAAAATTAATGACCCGATAACCTGGCTAGGACATTGCCACCACATATTTAACCTCAATACTTGCCTTAATCTTGCTGTGCCATAGTTGCTCAAAGATGTCATAGCTTTCCATCACTTCAGATTCCTGTTGCTACCTCTCACAGTAAGACCTCAAAGATTTACTCTGCTGTTGTGTTTTCAAGGCAGGTGAAAAACAAATCACACATATGGACAAGAGGCCTGGTTTGGTCTTACGAAAACATTTTTTGGTGTTATTTCTTGTAATAACAAGATTGATGATTGCTTTTATTAAGGGCTGCATGAGCTGTGTTCATAATAGTGACAGCAGGACTCAAACCAGATATTTAAAAATGTGTTAAACTACAAGATATCTGGACTTTTAGAGAAGACAGGCTGATCCCTTTGTGCAGTGAGTGGGGCATCAGGGACCAGTGAAGTGCCCTGACCTAGTTGATCACTAGGCTGCAGGGGGAGATCATGCTCTGATTCTACTGGGAAAGAATTCTTACATTTAACTTTTGTCTCATGTTCAGTATTCAAGGCCCATTATGAGAAACATTTCATAATCTAAGACATGGCAAACTGGGTTGAAATCTGTAGCAGCAACCTTGAATACATGAGGAGGCCAGGAAGGCTGCTGCATGCAGTAGCATGGCTTTCAGAAAAAATAATTCCTCCTTTTTTATTGAATAGCATGGTCGAAGGCAGCATCCCCATTAGTTACTTAAAGATTAAATGCTATTGATTTGCTGCTAGTTCATGGTTTTGATTTGGTCACAGACATTTTGTGCTCAGTGCTGTCATGAATCAGACTGGAGCTGAGTACTATCTGGGGAAGTTAGGACACACTGGCAAGGTAGGTCTTTAACAATTATGGTAGGCTGCATTGCCAAGAATCCCAAAAGTTCATAGTGTGTGAACAGTTTTTCCAAGGAAATGGCAGATTCAGCAAGACCGATCTAGACCATGACAGACTCAGTCTGTAATTCCAATATTGTTTTCCCAGACAAAAGAATCAGAAATTTTTTAATCTTAATTTAAAAATACAAATACTCCACAAATGGTTAAATATTCTTTTTTGGGGTCTCTTAACATGGAATCACAGGGTACACAGACTCCTAAGAGCAGCACTGCTGGAATTGCTAGTCTTAAATACACTTGAAGAGCTTGTCTTGGGGATGATGGAAAGGACAAGTTTGTCCTTACAAAGAGGCAATGATGAAATCATAATTAAAAGTCATGAATGAGTGCCAGGAGGAAATATTTATGCTCCTGTTATGATGTCTAGTCATGATCTAGACACAGACCTGGGCAACTGGCCTTAGATTTCCCTGCTTGAGCAGAAGGATTTGGACAAGATGACTTCCAACATCAGCCTCTCTATGATTCTGTATAAATTATATATATATTTAAAAAGAACTTTTTTTTTTTTAATCAAGTAGTTTTAATGGCTGTGCCAAAACCACAGAATGAAGAGCATGAGGAACAGAAACAAATAAAGTATTAGCTCTAAGTTTTTTCTTGATCAATGACTGTTCCTTCAGTTTCTATGTTGGTATAATTTGACTGATACTAGCTTTTTCTGGCATACCCAGAGATTTTACATCCAGGCAGCTCTTTGTCTGGTAGTTTGTTACATAACCAAGGAATCTCCTGTGATATTTAAGTAGCTTAGTCTTCCATTCAGTGTTGGTGCTTTTAAGGGGAAAATACAAAATTATTCCATCACCATCCATTTTTGTGTTTCTTAAAAAAAAAATATTTACTGTTCCAAGGAAATCCACCGTTACTCAATGAAAAGCTTATATCTGCTTGCCAGGAAAGCATGTGACTTCTTCATGGGCTTGTGAGCCCAGGGTGCAAAAATGTGTCAGGTCTTACTGGGTTTGGGACTCTCAGTTCCATTTCTGTACTGATTCCTAATCTAGGCTGGAATCACCTCCTCCCTAAATCAGAACTGCTGCTTGACACAGTTTCAGGATATGGGTGTGCTGCTAAATAACAGGGAGAGGCACTACAGTGACTGTCAGTATGTGACATGGTTTCAATCTGTCCCAGTTAGCCCACTATGAGTTGATAACTGGGCCCAGTCTGGAAGACAACAAACTACAAGAGCCATTCACAGTAGGCATTATGGACAAAAATGTGCCATGTTTGGCTTCTCCACCTTTCACAGTCCTCCAACATTATCCCAGCAGACTTTGTACCCTCAGGTGATTCCTGAAAGCATGCAATGCACCCAGGTCATGTCACATTACCAAACTATGTCCCTATTGGGTTGCAACACAGCACTTCTGTTAGTTCAGACATGTTGAACTCAAAATTGTGTCTTAAGAGCTCAGAAACTGTAATGCTCAGGAGAGGTACAGATCATCCAAGCACTGTGTGGTGTGAACATGAATAAACTGTTCCATCCTGCTTTATCCTGTAGTATGTGGCTGGCCCTGCTTTATTTTGCAGTATGTGTGCTGCCATGGGGTCTTTCACCTCCAGGCTTGTCGGTCCTGGTGAGAGCAAGAAATAATATTTCTGCTGGGGACAAAGGGAGGGGTCAATCTTGTTAAGCACCAAACAGAGATGTAGTTTCATCACCTGAGAGCTTAATATGTAACCTTCCTTGATGAAATTTACAGGCTCTTGCTATGTACCAGGCTAAATTTGATGATCAAATAGTTCCTTCTGACCTCAACATTGTTGAGATATGCCATGCAGGGGCACTGGAAAGCAAACTACAGCCCACAGGAGTGGCCTGAATTGTTTCATTTTTTTAGCATGTCACATTACTATCTTCTTAGGTAATAAATGTCAGAGGAAGCCTTTTCTTGCCTAACAAAAGAAATTATATGATTAATGAGAAAGGAAGTACTAAGACAGCACTGTGTTAAATAAGGTAACAGCAACAGAACTTCTAGTAAAATACTCCCGTAAAAACTCCTGGTATGCAGCAATGACTACAATGTAGGTGTTAACTCTGGTGAAATGTGATGGTACAGATTGCAAAAGAGACATGGAAACCGTGATCATATTGTACAACAAAGAGGAAATTGTTCCACTTAGAGCACGCAAAGAAGAAACTCTCTTCCGTAATCAAATAAACGTGACTGAATCGTTAGGATATCATCAATTGCACTTGACAAATGGGCACTTACACTGTGCAGAACACTGCTTTGGCAAAGCACCATACGGGCAGAATACCAATCCTGCCATGCTCATGAGGCAGGCATGTGTGACTCAGCAAAGAAATACACTGGTGATTAGTGACTCTGGGTTCCTCATCTCTAAACGCCGTTTGAAGTGAGACCTCTTGTGCTATAAATAGCATGTGGGCACATGTCAGCACATCTCTAAAGGGCAATCAACCCTGGATACTCTAATGCGGCTGCTGGTGAACAATTGGCCCCTCTTTTTGTATTGAAAGGGCAAGTACTAATATCAAAGGAGACAGATAACAGACCAAAGCAAGGAGTTAAATGGATAAATAAATAGTGCAAACCAGTTCTACACACTTTCATTAATACATGCTAAACTAGCATCCTGCTGGTAATGAAAATACGTCACTTAAGTATTTGGTACATCATATATTAGCCAATAATGAGCCCATATAAAAATACAGGAAGTAGATTTTTTGTATAGAATTCTGATTTTTAAAAGTTGTGTTCTAGTACACATACCAGTAAGTGTATTGTTGTTATTACAGGGCTTAAGGAGGTCATGATAAAGAAGGATTTTACAGCTGAAGAATTTTAAGCTATTGTCTTTTGCCTAAAAAAGTAGTAAACCCATAACTTTTTAAGACCTTATCTCTTTAATATTCTAGTTTCTGTGGAGAAATCAAACCCCTATGTGTTGAATTAGGACAATTACAGTTTGCATATTAACCCCTCTTAAAAGTATAGAATTTTTTATGCTGTCCTCATAATGTCATAATCTAAAGTTTAATGATTTAATGTGAACTTCACAAAACCCAGCCCCAAAACAGACAGATGCATTTATATTCAAAAATATCTTCTGTTATATTTATCAGAATCTGGCACCATTTAGAAAACCACTCCTAGGAGATGTTATCTTTGGCATTCAGGTTACCACTATCCAAACTTGCTTTTCCTTAAAAAAATCCAGAAAGTTAAAAATACTTGACAGAACAATTAAATTTGTTGATTGGCACACTATATCTTAACACCCAGTATTTCAGCATTGCTGTGTAATGTATGTTGCAGGTATCCCAGAGGTTGTGGCGGTGTGCTCCCCTCACACACACCCCTGACCTTTATTTCCCATAGCTCTGCTCAAGTGATAACCACCAGTGGTGGTGGTGATGGATGGGTCTGGGTTGTAATGGTTGCATCCAACCCAAACTGGGGGAGACAGATAACAACACAGCAGCAAAGGGTTAATCAGTAGAAGTGGTGCACCACCCCCCAAACATAGTCCTAATCAAGGTCTGACTCAAATCAGGTTTTTGTAGTTGGTATGCAAACATGACCATGAGTCAGTTACCTACTTCATAACTAGTGGACAGCCCAGGACCCACTGAGCTCTTCTGCATGGCAGGGGGCTGCATGCCAGGATCTGCCTCTGAGCCAAGGACACCTCTCCAGGCTACTCCTTGAGCTTGAGATATTCCTTGCTGTAACAGATTCTTGGGGACTTACAGCATGCTGAACTTTGAACTCTTAGCTAAGTGATACAAAGGATTGATTGTGCACACACAATCCTTGAGGCATAAACCATGGACCATGTCTGAGACTGAGTCTGGATCCAGGCACACCTCGACTCTTCTCTGAGAAGGAGTTTAGAACACAAGGGGGTCCTTTCTGAACCTCATGACTCCATGGGAAGTTTTCTCTGGCAGTTTTGTCTGATCTTGTCCTCTGTGCAGTAAATAATCAAGTGTACCTCGCCATCAAATCTTGTTAAACCACTGTCACATTTACTAATACATTTTATTAAATCACTGTTTTACATCAGTAAACATATTGCTGCTTCTTTCTTTGGAGTGAAATGCTTCACTCCATCTGTGACAGAGGTTAACACTTGTACTAGTTTAATGCCAAAGTGATACAGTGGCCTGAAAGCAATGATACCTGGGAAAGCAAACTCACCACTGTGTACAGGAGGACTCAAAGCCAGTCTTAGATTTCCACATATGGCCAGTCAGAAGGAAAAGATAACAAAAAAAAAAAAAAAGATTGGCCCATAAATGTGTTCTCTGTCCTGCAGTGCTGGGTGGATGCTGCATTCCACTAAACCCTCCGTGGATCTGGGGAGAAAACAGCAGCAAGAGCATATGGTGCACTTTCTCTCAAGCCTTCTTTTCATAAACCTGGCAGTAGCTTATTACCTTTGGAGCAGAAATGGGGTGAATTGTGCTGTCCATCTGCTATCTTATGGAAGAGAGCCCATTCATCAGGTCATTCAGACCCTACTCTAAGAGAACAGGAGGAGATGCAATGATCTAAAGACTATAAATTAAGTAGTTTCTATCTCAGACAGCATTTCCAAAGACCTAGCAGGACCTTGTGATGACAAGCTAAGACACTCTGGGAACCAAACCAGTCACATTGGAGCTAATCAGTGCTGGCAGGTGATACTGTTTCTTTTGGTGAAACATGCATAATGGGAGAGCAGCCACAAGGACACCCAGTCATACACCTAATCTGAATAAGGAATAAAACACACATCCAGCAGAATTGCTTTGAGAAGCAGAGGCCTAATTTTTTTTTATGGAGCTGATCTTAGGGAGTTTCTTTTTCAAAGATACACCAATCAAAAGCCATGGTCTGGCTAGACCCTGGCAAAAAAGTAGCAGATTCTGATCATTGTCAGTATTGGAAACCTCATCAAATGAAATCCAAGAACTTCTTGGAGAAGACAGAGCAGCATGTCTGTCTGACCTGGATATATTCTGCTATTTGCTATTAGAAATGCTCTATTTCAGCCACTTGTCCATATGGGTGTGCCATGATGACTGCTCTCTGCCGTTGGGCTACTGTTAAGAAGAAATGGTAAAGAATCCTTGAATTTAACAGCTGAAATAGTGGAAACTAATAAGAGTTGATGATATAGGTGGCCCCCACCCAAGCTCCCAGTTTTTTCTGGAGATACAGCAATGCCAGGTAAGATACACAAAACTGAGATTGTACAAAACCTGCATCCCAATCCCAGATGTTGTAATAGGAGTCTGACTCAAAATGCTACTGTGTGTGCTTCTTCCTTAAAATGTGCACTGTTGCCACATGGAAAGAGCTCTGACTCCAGATTATAATACAAATGCAAACTATGGACTTTCAGATAAACTTTCATCTTCTGGAAAATACTTGGAAACAAGTCCAGACAACTCTATGTAGTCTCCTCTGGATACACAGGCAAACTGTCTCCCTCTGTCCCCAGGTGAAGGAGCTGCGGACCCTGGCTCTCTCCCCACGGGGCCTCCCAGCCCATGCGCCCACCCCCTGCTCTCCCAGTGTCTCCAATGAAAATGCCCAGCCGGGGAGAGGTCAGGCACAGCCCTCCCTGTCCCATCAGTGTGTTATTCAAGGTGCCATAGGCCAGGCAGGGCCAGCTGGCAACCTTCCTCCTTGCTGCCCAGCCAGCTGCTGGGACACAGCCTCACACTAGACCTGCAAATGAAGCAGCTATATGGTTCAGCACAGTGCCTGGCTGTGTTCTCTTGGGCTTGACCTTGGCAGCTCAGCATGACCAAACCAGTCAGCTGCAGTGGGCTGCCCACAAGACCCAGCAGCACTCGTCTGCCAAGGAGTGTAATCTAACAGCCTTGAAAGACCTTTCATTTGTACCAGCACTTTGTTGGCTCAGCTGGCCATTGACTCTGGCATAGTCCAGCTGTGACGTTCTGTGCGCATTTGTGGTTATCAAGGCAGGGTCAGCAACTCTCTCTGGTTCCAGCTTCATACAATTGATTTATACACAGCCTTGTTACACACTCAGTGACTCTTAACCTGGACATTAATAAATCAAGTTGTTCCAGCCACAATAAAGAGGAATTAATTTGTTTTGTTGGTAAGTCATAGATGATCTGGTCCCCTGAAAAATAAAGGCTCACTTGTTCATACTCTGTTTCAGTATCAAAGCCACTGTACAAACCTCTACTGTCTTCAGCTTTGAGTTTTACTTAACTGACCAAGCACCTCATTGAGACTCTCAACACTGTTCAATCCCCACAGTGACCACAGTACCAAAGATCCACTGTGTGCATCTTCCACCAGCTCCTCCCTCCTGCCTTGTAGAGGCAAGACTCATCATCTTGTCTTTGATTCAAGTTTGCTCAGGCATCACTTTCTCTGCTCTTGTATGGAAAGATCATTAAAGACTTGCCCTTAAACATAGACATATAAATATAGTAAAAATTTACTAATGTGTATTTCTGACACCATCTATCCTTCATCTCTTTATTTCTTTTTGCCTGCTTAAGTTCTAGCCCTCTTAGTGGCCATTTCCTATACAGTATGTAATAGAACTGTCTCTGGTGATACACTCGCCTGACATGATGGACTATCAATTCCTTGTCAGTCTTCTTCCTCATTAAACACACTGACCTGTTCTGTGGGCTCTTGCTCACTGGTAACACTGGGTAAATAAAGAGAAGAGAGTTGAGCACTGTGAACTCTCCTTGTTACTTGTGTGTGCTGCAGGCAGCAATCACACACGGGAACAGTAAATCATTTCCGAAACAGGAATAATTGCCAGGTATCAGTCTGGATAGCACAACCCGCTGGAAATACTGGGAAAAGCCAGAGATGCACCGGCAGTGTTTCTCTGCCACCTGGTGCTGGAGCCCTGTCCCAGCAGGTCACTGCGGCCACCCTCATTTCGACCATGGCACTATCTCTGGATAGAGCTTAGCATCCAGCGCAGCTCCTGTCAGCACTGCCGGCATCGGGTCTGGCAGCCTGAGAAATATGTGCACTTGCTTACTACATGTAAGTATAAAAATGCTCTTCAATTCTTTGTGACTTCTAATACTAGCAGATATCATTCCTCTTTGCACAGTGACTAAGCCACATCCTAGAATGTGGTAACTACTGCTAGCAGAGATGTTCTGACTAGCTAGGCATTTTTTGACATTTATAGGCATTGCTTTCGTTCTTAATGTCTAAGTCCAAAAAGCATCAAGTATGTACATGTATGCTCCGATTAGGTGTGTTCTTCACCCCCTCCTTACCTTGATCTTTCTAATTTACATTTTCATATAATGCAGGTGTTTCCCTAGTTGTAAACTGAGGCACAGTTTAGTCTGATGGACACACTAAAGATTTGAGTGCTTGGAACTGGATTCTTCATAAAGATTATAAAAAATACTTAGCAGAAGGGACCGTTTTCCATCTCCAAACAGATGCTGTTGAGAAATTCATAGAAAGGCTGTATCTAAGTACCTTATGCTCTAACTTACTTGGCTGCAGCTATTTTCCCACACTATTTCCCACCCTGAAACCACTAGCCCTGCCTTGTGCGGTTGTACTCCCATTTCTAGAGTCTCTGCACTAATAGTGAGCTCCTAGCAGAGCAGCAGAAAGCGAGTGCTGCCCCCCCGTGTCAGTGGACATGTGGTGGATCTTCAGAAGCAGCATACGCAGCAAGCCCGCAAGTTCTGTATGGGCCATGCAGAGGTTGCAAGCTGCATATAGGCAACAGTGTATAGGAAACAAAGGTTACATATACCAATGCAGAAATGTGCCCCATGTTTGGAATGTGAATCACAGCATAGACATCTACTAGTATTTATTAGGCCTAAATATTCACCTTGGCTACCCGGAGAAGACTTCCCCCCTTTCTATTTTAATGCTTTCAAGATTTATGGAGTAAAGCAAATCAACAGGCAAACACTGAGACCTTAGGCAACTCTCAAGTAGTCAAGTAGTCAGCCCAGCCTGAATAATGTTGATAAGTCATGTTTTCAGGGGCTGCTAAATACGGATGGCTCATTTGCTCACGTGGAACAAACTTGCTGGCAGACTTGCAGACCAGGCAATCAGGAATGACAAGCGTGTCTGGGTATCCAAGAGAAAATCCTTTTTGGTGTCAGTGATAAACCAAACTTTTATCTTTCTCAAAGGGAAATCAGAACCGACTGGTCTGAGGGCTGGCTGCCCAAAGCACAAGCTGGCTGGTCTGCACCACCAGTAAATAACCCTGCTGCAGATGCCCACAGGTAGTATACATAGCTGCCAGCTAACCTAGGAAGAGGAAACAGCTAAACTTGGCTTGTATTTTCTCTTATAGAGAGCTAGTGTGAACCAGGAACTGCAGAACTTCATGAACCTACAGCAATCTATGAATCTCCTCTCATCAGGGTGTAGTTGCATTACAGCTACATAACTGAATATTCACAAATAAAGAAGGCAAGCTCAGAATGACTTTGTGAGACATATTCCTTAAACTCAATATGCTCCCTTCAAGTCCCAGGCAACTGGGTCATAAAAAATAAACACGGCTTCTTCTACTGTCTCTGCCTTAACAGGGAAACATGGCAACGCTTCAGATATTTATAACAGTGCAAAATGCATTTTTTCTCTTGAATTTTTCAAGGAACAGTGGGGGTCTGCTGTTAAATGGGGGAAATAATCTGGCTCCAGGTGATAAAAAAAGCTTGGGTTTTAGCCTTGGTTTTCACAGACAGGCCTGCTTCAAGACCTATGTGTGTGCCAGTGTGCTCTGAAGAGGAGAGGGACAGCCACAAGGAGGAAGCAGTGTCAGGGTCTACCTAAAAACTGGATGCATTCAAGTCCTTAGGACTTCGATGAGCTCTCCCCCTAGAGCTGTTGAAATAGTTGACCAATGGGAGGGCCCCAATGACGTGAAAAAGGACAATATATCCAACACTCTGCTGCAACTATGAATAAAAGAAAGACCCAGGGAACAGGAACTAGTTTGCTTCCACTGTAGACCCCACAGGGATGAAGGAGCCCTTCCCATTGGAATTCAATCCTAAATACTTGCAGGACAAAGGAATATCCAACACAGACTTGCCACAGGCAAATCACACTTGACAGCTACGCAGTTCACCACTGATAGCAATGCAGATGAGGTGAAGGATGTAATGCAGCCCATCCGGACTTCAGACACCTCCTTCCAGCAGCAACCTGCCCTAGAAGCTGAGGTACATAGGCTGAACCATCAGGCTGAGAAAGCAGCAATCAACACAATATACAACTGATGGCACACAGGTAACAGAGAAAGTATTCCAGGGGGCAATACCTAGGCCATCGTGTTTCCTCCTGCTAGTAACAGAAAATGTCAACAAGGGAAAATGGCCACACAGTACAGCTTGGGAGTCTCAGGTTGGACATCAGGAAAAAACTTGACAGGAGCAGATTACTCAAAGAGGTTACATAATTTGCATCCTTTTAAGTTTTCTAAGACTTGTCTAGAAAGTAAACCACAGTGGACCTGGTCTAGAACTGCTCACAGCGCTACTTTGTACATGAGATTAGACTAGATGGAGAAATGAAGAGAATATTGAGGGTCCCCTCTACCAACATGTCTATGAACCGGTATAACTAATATTATCCCTGTCAGTAAAAACATCAGTATTTCAAAGGAACTGCCTTTAGTATGCAAAGGACACACCTTTATCCATTGCAGTCTACAAATTCCTCAAGGGCAGCAGTGGAGGGGAAGTTACTTCTCTCCTCTCTGGTGACCAATCATAGGATGCAAGAAAACAGGATAGTGCATCAGAGGAAGCTTAGACTGGACATTAGGAGATGGTTCTGCACTGAGAGAGTGGTCAGTCACTGGAAAAGGCTCCCAGCGAGGTTGTTTTTGGCACCAAACCTGCCAGAGTTCAAGGAGCATATGACTAAAACCATCAGGACAATACTCTTAGTCATATGCTTTAGTTCCAGTTATTCATACAAGGGGCAGAGAGGTGGAATTGATGATACTTATGAGTCTGTTTCAGCTTGAGATATTTTACAATTCTTTCACTAATTAGCTTAATTCTCGAGATAATTAGCTTGGGGGAGCTTTGCGCTCTTAGCAAAAGCATCTGATATCTCTACATATAAAAAAATACGAGAATTCGTGACTTTTTTCAGCCCAGCCATGTAACTGCATCATTTCACTCTGGGCCACAAGGCACTATGCTCTCCTCCATACACTTCCATTGTAGAGACAGCCATAGCTAAATTTGTCATAGGGAAAAGGTTTGATCAGGAAATCCTTCCTTGTGCCATAACCATGAAACAACATCTGAAGCGTCACACTTCGAACATGAAACAGCTTCAAAAAATTAAATTCCCTCACTCTAAGAAGCTCCAGTGGTTAACAGCAAAAACATTTCGCAGAGGAACAGAGGTGCCAGAACATCTATTGGCAGTCTATCCATAATTCTATCATATGTCCAGCTTCCTAAACCACACCTTCCATCTCCAGATGGATTTCTGATGTTCTTTACCTTTCTATTTACCCACTGGCAATTAAAGTTTTCATTTAATATCTGATGATGATATTCCACAGAACAGCTGCTGTTAGCTTCTGGCTGACAGTACACACCAGCTTCTTGAAAGGCCAATGGTCTGTACAAGTGCGGCAGAAATGGAACAGGCAACTGGGATTAAATCACAGTGTCAAAGGGGGAGGGGAGAATGCCTGCAGTACAACCTTGTGAGGGATTACTGGTCACATTAGAACTTCAAATCTATCCCTGGCCTAATTAAGCTGCATTTTCACTATAAAGCAGGCAAGGTGCCAATCCTGAAATGAAACCCGCTTTTCAGTAACTGCCGGCTAGAGCTCAATAGCTTGTTCATGCTTAAAACCAAAACCTTTAAGAGTAACAGAGCTTCAGAAGCAGTATTTGGGCAGGGCTTGAACTAGCATTAAAATACAACTCTTAGCACAGTAACACCTTGTTGTGTTGGGTTTTTTTAAAATTTGCATTCCCACTTACAGACTAATTGCAAATTCACATCAAGTATCTCACATATTTCCTTTTGAGGTTGCTACAATCTGTATAGTACTGCTGAAGAACAGAATTTGGGCTTTGTGGAAGTCAGGACCTCATGACAGTTCACCCAGTCTATTCCTGCTGTTTCTCTGCTCCAGAGCAGGCCAAGGGGGTCAATCACACACTGCATGAGCAGCTGCCATCTCCACACCCTCTCCCATCACAGGCAGAACAGGGCTTACAAAGAATGAGAAACGATGGCTGAAACTATCACAATTTGTCCAACAGAGAGAATAGCTTCCATTCCCACACATACATTTCAAAGTCCCCCTTGACAGTGAATAGCTATCCCCATTGTTTTGCAGAGACTGACAGCCTACAGTTTTCTCAGACCAAACAGGGTTGTTGAGGAGAAAAGCTTAAGCTCAGCAATGCTGCTTCCATGCAGCTGTCTACAGAAAGGACTACGTTCTCTCTGGGAAGGGTCTCCGCTTTTTACAGCCAACCAAGAGCTAAGTATTCGTTTCCCCTTTAGAAAAAAAAAAAAAAAAACAAACCACCCTGAAACATAATACATCTGGCATTTTACCTGAAAGAAAACCCAACTTTGGGGTTGTTTGTGCAACCAAGATTAGACAGCAAGTGTCATGCTGTAGCTATATGCTCTTGTCCCATGGCTATTTTATTGATTTTCAAGTTTGGTGCAAGACACTTCAATCTGGGGCAAATACAAGGAATGTAGAGGCTCAGTTCAGGGCTACAGCTGGATTTCCTCGACTCAAGCTTGTTTGCTGCCAGCACTGGATCAACAAAACAGCCTGTGCTATGACATTTGGTCCAAGAGTAGAACATCCTTTCAGTTTTGTAGTCCAGATTTGCTATCCAACTACAAAGACCATATGAGTCCTTAAGTAATTAGAAGCTTAGGCCATATGCCAATAAACAAATCCCACGGAAGATGAAGCAGAAGCAACCACCCGCAAAGGTTTTAATACAGGCTTTTGAGCTAAAAGGCATTCTGCAATGCTACAAGGTCTTTTAGGTATAAAAGCACCTCATTCTACACATCACCTTTCAAAACATGGTGTACAAGCCCTGAAGCGCAGGAAAGAACCAACTTGTAGTGGTAAGAGACTTCAGGAAATCACACCATTTCCCTCAAAACCCAACATAAAAGCAGCATTTTCCAGCAAATTCTGTTATTTGCCCACAAACATCCACATAACCTTGTTTCTTCCTTGTTTTAGCATTACTGAACTGACAGGGATTCAACTACAACAGGAACCCACTGAGCAGATTCAATAGCAACTCTTCCAGATGGGACTTGGGTAACAATGGATGAATTGGACAGGGGCTGGCACAACAAGCAACAGCAGACCAAGGTTTAGGGGCAAGACACTGAGAAGTCCTGTTCATTTGGATCTTATGCCTGATTTCAAACATGCTCTTTTCTGAAATGTACCTTGCGTTGCATTGTTAATAAACAGACATGCAAAACTTTTAACGGAGAGATACAAAGAAACCATGATGCAAAATATTCTGCTGCTTAGCTAAACCCCATGTCAGCTGTTCTAATGTGTATATTGGTTTGTATGCCAGAAGACATCTGGTCACCACTTCTGAAAAGAAATCGGCATTTTTCCTTTTTGAAACATCTTTTTAAGTAATTTATGACAGGCAATTCTTTTTCAGCAATTGAGCAATGGTCCACAGTATGAGAAGCAGCAAAAAGCCTTTTTATTTGCTGTATAATTAGTGTCATTAGAAATACGATTGGTATAAAAAAAACCAACACACAAGTCCACACAGTAAGGAAAGCTTAATAAAAATTAAAAAGCATTGAAGAAGACTTTAAAGAGACTTAAAAAAAAAAAAAAAAAAGCCAAAATGAAAACAAACCCTCTTTACCAAGTCTTCCAAAGTTCTGGAAGACAACAACAACAACTTCTTTTGGCCATTAGAGATGGCAACAAATCTTCCTACCACTTTGCATCAGTGTCCTCCTCCACTCCTGCTAGACAGCTGGCTTCAGATCACTGAAGTGTGTTGTAGAGTGTGAGCAGGAATCTAAATATGAGATCACAATCTGCTCACATGAGATAACAGCTTCCATGCAACTGCTCCGCACATGCAAAGGCATAAAACTTACTCAGCAACCACTATATTTAAAAAAAAAAAAAAAAAATCACTTCAAGTCATAACAATGCTTCACTTTAATTCCTGTATTTTCAAAAAGGTGGTGGAAGCACTTTTTTTTTTTAAACAATAACATGCTTCTCCTCCTTCAAACAGAAAATATCTTTAATTTTTAAAACAGAATGATTTTTTTTCTGACATTGAAATGACCAGACATTCTTAATTCATGAAAGTAACAAATGTGTTTCTGAAGCAAAAGTTGCCACAATGATTATTTGTAAACATTAAACCCACAACAGTAAAAGTACATCAAAACCCCACACTTCCACCTTAAAATAAACCACAAAGCTTTGACATGAAATACATAAAAAGTTTATTATGTGTGTACCCCATTTTGTTATCTAAGAGGAGAAAATCTGAGGCAACAGTTTGGTGCAGTACAGAGAAGCAAAGCAATATACAGTAGCTGCACACAGCTTGATTGATTTCAGATCACAACTAAATACTCTTACTATGACCGTTAGTACAGAAATGTTCTGTAATTAGAAAAAATGAGAAGTATTACTCTCATGCTGTACAGTCTCATGTTTCTTGGTTAGAAAAGAACAACTGATTGAGTTTGAATCTTTCACACCTGAATCTTTCACACCAACTTGCTTGGCTGTTGCCTCTGGAATGTTCAGCACAAAGGTTAAGCTCCAGACATAATTTAAGTGCTTTTCATGTGCAAACTGTTACTGGCTAAAGCTTTCGAAGTACATTTAATTACAGATATGAACACCCTGTAAAGATATGAGGATATGACAGCAGACCCAGAGGCCAATACAGATTCTTTAAGAGAAATGCTGTGTTCCACTGCAGTAGTTCAAGTCCCTGATTAGGTCCTTCCAAAGAGAGGGATTATTTCAATTGTAGGAGATAGACCACTCTTTAACAGAAGCATCATGGGATGTTGTTACCAGAGTGCGCTCATCCAGCCATGCCAAGCCGCTTACATGATGTAGCCTGTGTGCATCTGTATGGCAGTGTGAAATAACAGAAGAGAATTAGGAAGGTGAGGCTGACAAAATAACTTCGGCACATATTCCAAATGCTATTTTCAGCTGCATTAAATAGTAACAGGATATTTTAAAAAGTGACTATAAAGCAACAGAAGAGTTCTGGCTATTGTGGCTACACAGAGATTAATGTAAAGGCTAAATTAGTTTGGGAACATTCAAAGCTTAATTCTAGAAAGCTCTGTTGATTTCAAGAACTACAAGCAACTCTCAAAAGTAGTCTTTTGAAGGAAACATACCTGGTATCTTGACTCTGGTCTCTGGATCACTTACGGTCCAAACGTATACCATCATGTCCATGCCTCCAGAAGCAAAGTGTTCATTGTCAGGAGACCAGGCAACACAAACAATTTTTGCATGGTGTCCATAAAAGACATTATGTTCCTATTTGAAAGGTAAAGATACAATGTTACTTCATTAGCTTAAGCTACCATCAGGAAATCCCTGGCTATTAATTTGTAGCATTACAATAAGCTACAGCAATGGTTCAGACAATGTACATCACAGTACAGATGGATGCCCTAAACCAACTAATTGGTGGCTTCATTTGATGCTATTTATTTAAACACTTATGAGGCTGGTAAAATCCAAACCTTTTGTAAAGACTTTTTCTATGAAAACTAGATCTGTAGAGTGCATACGCAATAAGTCACTTTTTGCTTAGAGACTTTTAAAGTAATCCCACAGATATTTCTAGAAGCAAAATGTTTTCAATTTTTACTTAGCAAATGCAGCGTTTCTGTGGAATGCCATCTGCATTTTTCTAGTTCAGCGTGGTTTCAGTTACCTTAATGATTTTACAGGCTAATGCACATGCTGACTACTCAGCTGAAAAGTGGAAATTGCCCATTCTTTGGCTCTTGGTTAAGACACTTAATTGAGGGATAAATCAAGATTCCCTGCCCTAATGTATCCCTTTGTTTGCTTACTTCTTACCACAGTAAACCATGTGCCATGGCCAGCAGAATTTTATTGCCAAGTCTGCTTTATTTAATTCAATTTTGTTGTACTGCATGATTCTTATCAAGCTGAGCCTGCATTCTTGTCCATTTTCCAGAAATGCACACCAGTTCTCTAACAGGCACACACACATTTTGTTGACATTTTTCCCTTTAAAAAAAACCTCCAAACAAGAAAAAGCACCCTCAAAAAAAACCCCACAACAAAAAAACAAACAAAACAAACAAAAAAAACCAACTCCGCACAAAAAAAACCCAAAACCAACCAACAACCCCACACAAAAACAGCACCCCATCACGTTAGTGCTTCAGCTGATCCGAACAAGGCACATGCATTACTTTGTACCGATTACTTTCTAATCTTTTATATTTAACTACTGCTGGCCTGTGGAGATCCAACTCCTCCACCATATGTTTGCTATTACATGGGTTTGAGTGTTTTCCCAGTAGCCAGCCCATGCTGTATATCTCCTCACCTGTTCATATGATGTGGGAGCTTCACAAAGGCTGTTGTTAACTAAAAGTGACACTAACTAAAAACACCAGTTAAACAGTCAGAGAAACACCAAATACACAGTGAATTAACAGTGAAGTCTTAGCTGCTATATTGTATTTCACCCAACAGGTTTAGACATGAAATGACAGTCAATTTGGTTTTGAACAACTCTTACCGCATAGCCATCAGCAACACTAAAGACAGTGACAACTTTGTTTGCATCACAGACTGCAAGAAAGGCACCATCGTGAGAATATGCCAGGTCAGTAACAGGACCCTTAGCTTCCAAAGACTTCTCATCGTTTTTCAAAGAAGTTCCTTGGATTGAATACAAATGGACATTCCCATCCTGCAAATTAATAGTGAAAAAGGGGAAAAGGTACAAAAACTACTTTACAATAGAAAGAGGAATGCTTACTGAATTTAAGGAATATTTTGCATCAGCTGTATCTGGTAGTGCTTATAATAAGAACTAGTTTAAAGAACCTGTCATTTACGCTGGCTACAATCCACCAAGTCTAGAACACAGACCTGGTTTCTAAAATTTACCTACTTCAAGCATATACTCAGTAAAAACAATTTGACAATTTAAAACCGGCAAATAAAAGATAAAAAGTTAGGTGATAATGGTAGAACCTGGGGAATTAAAAGTCCAGGAACACCAATTACACACCGCTTGCTTGTTGTGATATTGCTGCTACAAATTACCATACTACTTTCTCCTAGTGTTAAATGTTTCTGTTACTAGTTACAATGTTCAAAGCAGGACAAGTTTAGGAAGCACAATCTTACCGCTCCTCCCACTGCTGCTGTACCTCCTCCAGGATGAATGGCTACAGCTTCTGGCTCATAACCAAGGTCATCAATTGCAAAACATTTCTTCTTATCTTTCATCAAGACAATCTGCAAATAGAAAACTAGAAACTAAGACCCTACTTCAAAGTGCCCAATACAAAACTATGACTAAGCCACAAAGCTTAGTCATAAATACAAATCCACTCTGACTGCTCACTACTCTTACTACATTCTGATCTTAAGAGAACAGTTGCATTTTATATTTTAAAAAAAGGAAGAAATAAATGCCTACATGTGGTAACTAACTAATCTGGTGTACTGGAGTACCTATGTGCTCTAAATTAGGTAGTACAGGGCATGCTCTACTGCCTTCAGATTTGCCTCATTTGGTTTAAACATGAGCAACACTAACAAAAAAGTATTTTTAGCAATGCTTACAACATTCCTTTGCCCCTTAAGGAAGAGAGGCAGGACCAAATTAGTAGCAAGTTAATACTGCAATGTTAAATTTTAACTTTGTACCCAGGTCTATACTGTGTACAACTGGAATTATAACTCACATGGAAAACAACTTTGAACAACACTACTCAAAGTTCCAAGCATAAAACTAGCATCTATAGAGAACGCATAAATCATTTGAAGCTAAGCATGCTTTGATACAAAATAACCTTGGTGCAAAGTCCCTAGATTTGTGTGATCTTAATACTACCAGCAAGAAAACTAGAGTTACCTACGCTGTACAACAGCACTAGTTAATTGGCTACTTGGATTAGTTACAAAAAAGCATGATGCAGGAACAAGACATCCTTTCCCCAAAATCATAGCACTGAACAGATCTGGCAAGAGCATGATGCAGATGCTGTAGGCCTTCTAGCACAGAGCTGTACTGATAACAAATTCTGATGCATTCACACAATTGACTATGTGAGATTTAAACCTATATGCAAGACTGCCAAATTGGTACAGGATGCAAAAAGACAAGCCTAGCAAGTATCCTGCTGAATTATGTTTCCTATAGCTCTCATTAGGAAATTCTGCAGATGTGCAAGTTGAACCCACACGAAACAGATTCATTGGAAATCATCATGCTACCATACACAAAACTATTAACAGAGCAATTGTGTTGATAATCCACAAGTTAATACTTACTTGTCCAATGCATAGAACTACAGTATAGCCACCAGGACCCACAGCTAAACATTTTGGCTGAACATCCATTTTCACAGCATCCTGGCCACTGCAGGAAGGTGTGCCAAATTGGAGAAGGAGGAAGAACAAAGCAGAAATTATTCCATGCCTAACATTACTCAGAATTGCCTATTCAGATAATATTAATGATCAAGAATATGTATAATATAAAGATTTATTTTTTAATAATCTGCAAAGCTTCCTTGTGTTTACTGTTTAAAGAATTAGTACCTTGATCAGGTAGTACACCTGCTAAGTGAAAGTCAACATTACTATGCTGGAGTTTATTTATTTTTCTTTAATCTAAGTAGTGACCTTCACAGGTTTCTTTAAAGTTTTGTGCTTCAACTGTGGCTTCCATGAAGAAACAGCCATGTCCCACCCTTCCTAACCGCATTTTAGGGATATGCCTGGGTATTTATGAATCAGAAAGTGAGCGCCCTTCTGAAAGCCTCCTAACTAAACCACCCGATACAAGATTGATCTCTATTCCAACCTGTGGAAGGGATGAGACAAATTAAAAAGCCTGGGATGAATTTCTTGTTGTCACAGAAGAAACCAAGGTTGGTACAGCAATCATTTCTATACAGTTTCCATGGTAACTTAAAACCTGAATAAACTGTAGCATAAATTTCTTTGCCACATAAGTCAACAAAACTCTTGCTGTAGAATAAATAGGGCTGCAATGCTACAATAAAAAGGTAGCATTTTAACTAACCTGTAGTCCCTCTTGCTAAGGTTGGTGTAGCGCACAGTATCATCCATACTGCAGGTGACTAGCTGATCCATTTCATCCACCGCCATTCTAGAAACCTGGTTTGTATGACCTTTCCCAGAAAAGCCATCATTCTCTCCAGTTTCAGAATCCCAATAATGTGCACAATAGAATTAAGGAACATTTGGAAAGACTGGTGCAGTCAGATACAGAATCATAAAAGAGTTAAATAATTGACCAAATAGCTAAGTTCAGTAGGTATCTCTCAAGATCATTTAGTCCAACCTGCTACACAGATCAGTGTCAGCTACAACAGGCTGCCCATTTCGCTGGGTTTTGAGTATCTCTAAGGATGAAGACTCAACAATACAGGGATCAGCCAATCTCATACCCTCAAAATATTTATCAAATGAACCTCAGTTGTTCTGTAATGAGCTAAATGACCTGCCACAGACAGTAGCAAATACTGGAGCAATTAACATCAGGTCTGAGAACAGGAAATACATTTAAAGAATCATAGTCAGAAGTCCTGCGACACTGGCTTTCCCTGATGTTATATGTTAACATCAGTTTGAATTACTAACACTATACTACAAGAACATAAAGAAATAAGTCCAGTATTTACTACCGTTTATGCCAATGTAACACCATTTGTATGCACCACACAGCAGGCAGGATGAAGGACTGCAGTTTTATTTATAAGCTTCAGAACACTGAAGAAAAGCCAACAGTCTTCTAGCTGAACATATCCCAGCCTCACCCTTTAACGTGCCCTTTGCAAACCAGGCTGCATTACCAGTATTTTGCTCCAGAAACCAACAGGATCCAAATAAAGTGTCAAAAGTAGCACAAGTTCTCTTCAGTAAGAAAGTCATCAGTGAGAAAGCCTGATGACATTTGGGATATCAAATAAAGAACACAGTATGTCACAGAACTCCAAAACCACACCTTAATACAGGATAGAAGAAACACAACTGTAAAGAGAAATGCATGTTAATGGGTCAGACAGGTCAGAAAGCTTTTCTTTGTCCTGAACATCTGAAAACCAAGACGCATGTAACTGAGAAAGAACAATACATATTTTGTGCGTATGACAATACATGAAAAGTTACAAGAGGCTAATTTATACATTTACTTGCTCCTCCATACAAACAATTTATGTACCACAAAGTAGTGACAACTGGAAATTAAGAACTGGTTTATATTTAGCAGGCAAGTGTAGAGGCAAACAGCACAACAGGCAAGTTAAGGGAAAGCAAAATTAACTTGTATTCACTTGTGTAAAATAAATGTAAGGTTTTGCCTTTGGCAAAGCACTCTTTCTTCCTCCTAAACTAGTTCTCAGGCTATAAGGCTAGAACAAATACCACTGTCATTCAAAGGATATTAATATGACCATCATTACTTCCAGAGTAAATGTAGGACTTTCCACCATTTTTATGCACTGTAAGACACTGAATTGACTTACTATGACCCTGTGAACAGAACACAATAATTACCGATGGGCAAATTTTCGTCTTAACACATACATGTTTAAACCTATTTCAGAAGATCTGTAGGTAATTAGAAAATAACTTTTTTCATAAGCATTAAAAGTCATCCAAAATACAAATCACTACTTAACAGCACAGTCACTTAATAGCTGCAGCATTGCTATTCCCATGTACTCCAGAGAGAATGAATGCACACTATGAATATTCTTATTAGCCTGCTGGGCCAGAACACTTTCATGGCCTTTTCATCGACAAAGTTTGATTTTCAGGCACTTTATGATTCATGGAAAAAGACTAAATATGGTCATGCACGCATATGAACTGCCTGAATTATAGCACCAATGGCAAGAAACTGGGACGTTCATTTCTAGTTCATGTAAAAATGTAAGTTCCCAGGAGAGTGCTGTGTCAGAGAACTCTTTAAATTACGAAATTAAAGCTCAATTGCACAGTAACCCTGGTCACCTTGTTCACAATACACTAGCTCTGACAGAATGAGACACCACTGGTAGTTTTCTATCTATGCTCTATTTCTTTTTGCATCTCAAGAATGGTTAAAAGCTGCTATGAAAAATAAGTTGATAACCTTAACTGAAAACAAAATCAGTCTGTATGTTTGCACAAAGCACAGCATCACACATGTAACATTTTAACTTATTGATTCATGCCATTTGCAAGAGTTGACATGCAGGGCTTGTCTGCTAATGCTAACTTAACAAAACCATTTTTCAACAGTCACTGCTCCACCGGGATGCTTTCAACCACTGAATCACTTATTGCAGAAATGGGTGCAACAAGAAGTTTAACCTACCTTTATGATACGTAAAGGCTTATTTGGATTGTTCTTGTCCAAATAATTAATATAGCCAGACAGGGAGACAGTCAGTAAATGGTCTTTCTGCCATAAGCAACCCAACTGCTGATCCAACACATTTGATCCCATGTTAAAGGTATTGACAATAGAATTAGCACCAACATCCCAGATTTTAGCAGTTTTATCTCCGGAAGCAGAGAGCAACTGACTACTGTCAGGGCTCCAACTAATCTGTGAAAACAAATGTCACAAGATAGTAAATGCATTTATTATTGCAAAACTTCACGGTCCATGAACTCAGTAATGAAATACTGTGGACCTTTGGCACAAATGAAGTGATACTTACAGCATAAATACCTCCATCATGAGCTTTGCCTCCACCAAGAGCACACACTTTCTCTCCAGTCTTCCCATCATAGACAAAAATCTTAAGAGAGCACACAGACATATAATTTAAAAGGAAAAGTGGTAAAAAGGAGAAAAAACAAAAACAAACTAAGAACTGAAACACTACTACTTGCACTACACAAATCATCCTTTTGTTACGTGGCGTGCTTAGAGGTTTATCAAAGACTAGATTTTTTAAGGAAGAGGAACAAGTATTCCTGAATTTAAGACTAAATAAATGAGATGACAACTGTAAATAATCACATCAAGATACTCTACACTGGATCCTGCATTTGAAATTCTGGAAGACTCTACATTTTTGGCTCTGGCCATGATGGTGGCTACTTAGCACTACAGTTATAGGAATGTGCCCTCATAGGAGGAGGAACTACCTACAGTAACAGTGTCATTGCCAAACCTGCCCTTATCAGCAGATTGTCATAGAATCACAGAATGGTTAGGGTTGGTAAGTCTACACTGAGCTATCTATTAGGTCAGTATTTTGACCAGACTCCTCACAATCATAAGGCCATATATATCTCAAAAGACTTATTATGCTCCTGCCAAAATAACCTGTAGAAATAACAAGCTAGGGAGATGGTACAGGGAAAAAAGCTGAGTGAGAACAGTCTGGTCATCAGTTGTTACAACTTTACAGGAGAATATTTAAAAGGTTATTTAAAAGATTAAGCCACTCATTCCTTGGCATGAAAAAAAGCAACATGCATTTCATAATACTAATTCTATTCCCAAAATACACAAGAAAGTCTTCTTGTGCCAAAATCACTAGAAAAAGAGTTCCTTTGGTTTTTACCTGGCCATCTGCGCTAGCTGTAGCAAATCTGTTCCCATCAGGAGAAAACCTCACACAGTTTACAAACCGTGTATGGTCCTGTAGGGGGAAAAAAGTAAGAATCAGAACACAAAATAAGAACAAACCCTTTTAACACAGAAGACAATCCAGTAACAATGAAGTTCTCTTACATGCGAGCCACAGATTAGCTGTGTAGGAAGACGCCTGCTGTAGAGAATTGCTACAGAGCAAGTCTAGCCTCTACCTGAAGAGGATGATGGGGGTTGAAAATAGTCCAGCTACTGTGGCATCAGTAGCCAATGTAGTTCAAACAGATTAGTACAATGCCACATGAAGGAGTACCCAGTTTCAGGGATAGGCAGGAAATAAAACCCACAGCTGCAGGCTAGATGAAAACATGGGATTTTTCCCTCTGGTCACTGGCTTATTCTCCAAGATTGTCCTGATTTTAACTGTTGCTTCATCACACAAGTAAGTTTTAAACATAGAACAACACTTCATCCTTCTTATTGTAAGAAACACAGGCATGAAGAATAGACAATTATTTTACTGGAATGTCATTTCTGGGAGACTGGATTAACGGTAGCTCTGTGAAGCAGCCAGGCAAGACTGATGTATGCTCCCCAAATAGATTATTTACAAATAGGAGACTATTCAAACCATGCTAACTAGAAAACACAGGTTAAATAGGGAAGCACCATAATGAGGCCAACGCAAAGAGATATGGAAGACTATTTTTAGTATTATGAAAGGCAGGTTCTAACCTACTTTCTTTAACTATACGGTTTCCTGATGATACCTCAAGGCCTGAACCACACAAACACCTGTACCCAAATCAGACATATCAACTCAAACATCACTTTAAAAGAAAGACTGCATCACACACAAGTCTAAGCAGCACTGGTAAACAATTCAGACTTGAGAGTTCAAAAAGAACCAGCTTAGCAAAATTCAAGTATCAGCTTAAGTTCAGAAATATATTAAGCAACTACATCATCTCATTGGATTGCACAGCTCAAAACAATTCCTTTTCTAGAACCACAATGGACTCCTTACTAAAAGTCTGTGTATGAAGAGTACTTAAAGCATATATTAAGAAAATAAAAAGCCTACAACTGTCATTTTAAAAATAAAACAAGAAATAAATATTTTTATTTTATTACTGCAGTAACACACAGTATCTCTGCAATCATTTTGGGTTTTCTAAGGCAAGAGACATGCCTTCTGCCATCAGAAACAGCTGTAGTAGCTTTAGGCTTTTTATCTTCTTTGGTCTCCAGTAATGATGAATGTCTTAAATGTGGTAATTCCAATCTTTGTTTGATTTATATAAAAGATTTTAACCCACAGAATAGGAAGCAAAAGTTAAAAGAAATGCAGAAACAAAAACTGGCCAAAGAAGTTACATATGTGTTCTTCGCAGAAATCAGTTATGTTTTCAAATATCTACACTCACCCTTTTCTAAGCTGCCATGGGATTTCAGATTTGAGCACTCTCAAGCAGATTGGAAAATACCAGTCATACCACCAAACTTCTTGAATCAAGCACCTTGGAGAGTATTAAGAAATTCTACGTGACTGCACTGGGAAGCAGTGCTCAGAAAGCAACAACAGGGACAATGAAACATCCTGCTTCTACAGTTATGGAAGAGGATGAAGAGCCAAGAAAGAAACCTGGAAAAAGTGCTTCAGCTTTTCTTCTTAGTCCAAGAGAACTGAAATAAATGATTAAGGCAAGCCTCCAGTTTTACACAAGTTTAAGAAGGCCACTTGACACCAATTATGCCTCAAAAGGAGGAACTAAGAACTTCTGCAATGACAGCTAGCTGCAACAAGAACTGCAAGCTTGTTCGAAAGCTTTCAGACAACTTACTGCACAGTTTAGCAAAGCTACAGCTCAACTTAAACTCACACTTATTGTAAACTTGAACTTGAATGGTGGTCCCTCAAAGAAAGCAGCACAGTTGTCATCACTGCCAGTTGCCAGACGATATGGTCTCGTTTGTTTAATGTCCACACTATTGATCACTTTGTTGTGCCCAGTAATCTCGCCAACAGAAGAACCACTATCCCACAGGAACACTGCTCCGAATCTAGAGAAGCACACAATAACTACAATTCATAAAAGTTACACATAGATTAACTCCATGAGCATCTGCAAACAGCAGATCTGAGTGCACTTAAAGAAAAGAAAATAGGTCATCTCGTTAATCTCATGCAAGCTCCTCGTAGTTCCCTGAAGGCTATTTGAGACCTTGCTGGAGAGAATCTAATCTTCAATAGGAGACATTTGCTGAAGGGGACAGACAAGCAAATTTTATGTATAAAGCTTCTAAAATTCAGAGATCAAAAAGATATTCTTCAGTCAGTTTGTAGAAAGCAATAATTATTCTGCCTGCCTAGTCATTACACCAAATGTGGAAAGCTAGGGTAACAATGATATTAGATCATAATCTGATTATTTAGCCTAAATTGGGTGCACCACTTTTACAACTATTATTACTTACTGTTTTAAGGAAGAGGAGTAAAAACAGTACTTGTCAGTTCTACCTTTAAATCTCCTTGGGGGCAAAAAACCCCAAAATAGTATAATCAATACAGTGGATTGAACTACCAGAGCATTGCTGTTATAAAGGGAATCTACAAAATCAGTTCAGCAAAATTCTAGACTGAAAGTGCATCCACCTAACAGAAAACTTGCAGAGCAAGGTAGGAGAACAAATTTACATAGTATCTACCCAGGGGCAGGTGGGGGTGGAGGGATGAAGGACAAAATCCCTCTCAAACAAAGACTGATTGAGATTTGTCAAAAGACACAGCACACGAGATGGCGATTAAAAAATGGTACAAGAGGTCACAGAATAGGACCACACTATGTTTTTCAGACCTTTAGGCATAAGACTACTCTGCCTTAAGGATCCATCAGTCTTTAAATATTAAAGAAAGGACACAAACTTGACTAATGGGCACCTCAGTCAGATTAGGACAACCGGTTGTGATTTTATTTAATTACCATAATAAAGCCTAAAAATATGGGTGTGCTGCTGAATTCAGATACACATTTTCCTTTATTTTCTTACTCCTATTCAGCCATGTCCTCTCAATCTGGGAGGTGTAAGAGAGGAGGAGGAGAACTGTCTGCTGGTTCTCCCTTCCCACTCTATCAGAATTAGAATGCGCTCTTACACCAAAGGCATACTAACAGCTATAACTGAACATAATATTCAACTCTAAAAAACAAACAAGACCCCCACAATTTTTAAACTGAGAAATTCTACTAGAAATGTACTCTCCAAGCAGTTTTACAGCTGCCAAAGACTGCATAAAGAATTCTGCAGAACAACTTGAAGCTGAAACAGCAAACAAGCCACGATTCTCTTCCCTTGAAGAGTTAAAAGCTTTCTGCAAATAACCTGCTTTGTAGAAACAGAGATTTACCATATATGTATGCACACACAAACACAAAACTATTACTCACTTTTCCCTTCCTTCTCCAACCACAGCAATTCTCTTGCTGTCTTCAGTCCAGGCAAGGTCCTTTATTTTTCCTGCAAATGGCTGATACTCATACTTCAGTAGGTGTTCTTTCTGTGTAGTATCCCAGATTCTCAGCTTTCCAGAGACATCTGCCATAATAAAATAGAATATAACTATTGTTGTTCCAGCATGACTCAGTCACATGACTCAGCGACCTGCCAGGATACAGATTTTCAGCTACACTGAACACTGGTACTAGGGAATCTCTTTTCCTACACTATCACAGTTACTACAAATTACTTGACTGAAGAACACTGATGACTACATCCATTTCACTGAATTATGCTCTTTGCCAGATATTAATGTTCAAGACACGCAGCAATAAATACAACATGGAGACAACTTTTGCAGACACACACACACACAAAAAAAACCCCACAACTGCACAGCAAGAGGGCAGTAACTCTGATGTACAGCCAGTACGTGTCAATTATCCATGCTACCCACACACACACAAAACCAAAACAAAATCCACATAGGCCCCCTGCCACAAAACCAAAACTAAACAAAAACAACAACCATACTAGCCTCCCCTCCCCAAGAACTACAAGAGAGCTTACCCACACTCATTGGGAAGTAAGCAACCCAGCATTTACGGTAAGAGAGCAATCTGATTGATAGTAGCTGATGCACTGAAATTAATACTTCAGATTTTTTATATCTTCAAAGCAAACCTATTTTGCATCCAAATACTAGATATACACAAACACAAAAATTTTTTTCCCACAGAACTCAATTCATGCACTCGACAGTATATTTTTCTATACAGAAGCATTTACACACTTCATGTCGTGCGTAAATACCCGCACTATCTGAATTACGACAGAGGAATCCAACAGTATATTCAAACATGGCAATGTCACAAGCGGCAGACACAGCACAGGTAATAATTTATGGCTTAATATAACAAAAATTTCCTTGCATAGCCCTAGAGCTTGCTTCTATTCAGAGCAACTACTGTGGTGCAGCATTACAAGATTTAAAAATTACCAGAGGAACTGTTCCATACCTACACAGCAAATTCTGCGCGTATTGAATCCTTTATTAAAGCCATTGGTTTATAAAAACCATGTGCTAAAATACACATATGTCACCTTAGCATAACACTTTGAGTTCTATCCACCATTTATCGGTGCATCTTTACAGTTCAATTTAAACACACAGCAGCCCTGTCTCTGTGGGACCTAACCATGGACCCACCACCCTTCTGCTAAAAAGACAGATGCAGAAACCTTCATTTCACAGAATGTGCTATTGAAGCAGAATTTTAATGTAGAGTTAAAAATCTGATTGCTCCATCTATTAATAGATGGAACACATATAACTTTAACTTCGTGGTATGTCCCATTACTACATCTGCTATGACTGCAGTAAGAGAAATTGTCATAAAAGCCACAATGCATATTGCCAAAGGTCTGTCTCATCAAGCACATGAAGTATTAATGCAGGTTGCACGGCTAATGCAGATTTACAGACAGAGAAATGAATCTTACATGTTATACTTAGAAACAGCTTAAACAGCCTGGTACTATCTTCAGACCCCATGCTCAGCAGTATCACAGAGCTATTTATAAAAGACATGCAGAAGACAGTTTTTAAGGGAAATACTGCAGCCTAAACTCATTTACTTGGGCATGACACAATGTCTGAAAAAAGTAAACTAAATATTCCCAAAAGAGCAAGGTTTCCTTAAGCTGGTCATTACTGAAAAACTTCTGCACAGACTGGATTATGTGTATAAAACTCTTATAGAAGACTGAAAATCTACAAGGCTACAAGGACAGAATACATGGTCATTGTGAGGGATAAGTACAGCACAAACCTAGAGCTGTAGAATAAAGAATGCAAAGTGGATTTTAAGAAGGTATTCAATTTAACATACGGTTACACAGAAGAATAAGCCAAGGAAGTTCTGGCTACAGTTCCTTTCAGACCAGGATGGGGGAAAAGAAACCCCAAAAAGTTGTGCTACTGCTGTTCTTCAAGATTCCCCCCTACTGAAAAGATAAATATTCTAATACATCTGTCTGATGTGCAAAAAGCCAATTTTACATTTTAAAAAATACTGTAACTTTTAAATTGCTGAAACCGCAATTCTAATAATTTTATTAAGACCTGTGCATAAGTCTGGACTCCCTTTCTAAGGAGCTCATATGCAAAATATTTTCTTTTAAGATATATTACTTAGAATGTATTTCTGTATTTGGGCACATTACTTGCTTCTGAAGCATTTTTAATGGACAATGGCAAACAGATGTTAAAATATCCATTGATTAACTCCAAATATTTTTAAGAAATTGAAGTTATAGTATTGTGTTTATCAATATTCTTCAACTGTATACCAGTCATCTTGAGAAAAGATTTTTTGAAGCAAGCTTCTATTAAAAAGAGGGGAGAAAGGGTTAGTTCTTCCTAAATCATCAAAAACTGCAGCAATTTCTACTAACAATCCAGGAAATTTACACTGTAGAAATTCACGCTACACATTCTCAGATTATTGATTCACATGCATTACACAGAAACCGTGAATCGACCTCTTCCTCTGCGAGTCAGGAAGAAAGGAAGAGGGAAAAGAAAGGGGTATGTGCTCTTCTAGAATCCCTCCACTGCTACCAAAGAATCAAAGTTTATTAACAAAGACAATATTCCTGTATTTCAGAAATAAGTTTCCATTCTGCTGCACATACACAAGTCTTCATTACACTAAGATTTATTCTTGTTAATGCTTCACACCAAGTATTTAAAGTTCATTTCCATGTTCTTTTTGATTTAAATAATTTTTAAGATGAAGCATGTCACTAAACTCACTACTTCGGAAAGAGGTTAGAGGAACAACTACATAAATCATTCCTTCCTCAGACACATATACGTAATTCCACTGAAGCATGTCACAATAACTGTGCATCTTCTGTACATAAATGTGAAGCATTACGACTGTTTTGCCATCAAGCACTTCAACAGCTCTGTTCACATAACCCATGCAGCATGTGTGCTGATACTTTACCTCCAGATGCTATGTAGAATCCACTAGGAGCATACTTGGCAACTACAACCTGATGGGCATGCTCAGTGTAGATGTCAGCAATTGCAGGATTCTAGTTTAAAGAACAAAAAAAGTTAATAAGTTGTATTTCCAGGTTTTCAGAGGCATAAAATCAGATATTCAAAGATAAAACTTAGAACTTCTGCTCAGGCTCCTCCCCTCATACCCTTCCTTACGTCTTAAATTGAGCTACTGTCAAAAACTGAGAAGTGCAGTACACATCAGAATACTGCTGTTCAAAGCAACACTCTAATTTCTAACAACTGACACAGTATTTCCTCTAACAGCCAGAACTGTTGTGACTGTTTCCCCTCCAAAACCTCCCGAAAGGTAGAAAAACCTTGAAAATATTAGGCCAGGCATCAGGTTTCTTTTTATGGGGCTGGCTGAGGTAAGTCAGCTATCCAAGGAGAATAATAAACAAGCTGTGCTCTGCAGCACACATCCAAAAATTCTACTACAGTCGAGTATGAAAATTAAGCATACGGTTAACCATAGTGTGTGGCTGTTAATCACCATGCACTCAAAAGCGCTCAGCATCTGATGAAGTGTACAATGCTTGCTCCTTCTTACTGATTGCAATCTATTTAAAAAGCTAGTAGAAGAGCACAGGGAAAGATATTTTCCCTAGTATCAAGAACTGGAATTCTGAAAGAAACTCAATGCCACCCCATCATGTTTTTATCTCTTTAGTCTTAGAACATGTTTTCAGGTGCTTCAGGTTTGACAGTAAAACTGACTCAGTGTCTTAACAGTTCAGTAAGTGTTAAACTACAGTGGTGTAACACAAATCAGAAAAGGATGACATCAGGTCAAAATCTGCTCTCAAATGAGCTGTGTAAGAAAGACATTCTGCATCTCTTCCAAATATAGTACATACAGCAGTAATATACTACAACAGTAATACACTCCTTAGAAAATATAAAATTCTGCAAGGTAACAGGTATCTTTAAGCTCCAGAAATCTGACTCATATAGTCAAACCAGAAGTCCATTTTAACTGCTATGATTAACACAGATTTATTCAACCAAACCAGAAAACCACCTGATATTATGGTACGACTCAGCCATCCAATCAGGAAAAACAAAAACACCCGCTCTGTGTTAGAAAGCAGACAATCTCATGCTTGCAGGAGTTCCTGCTGATGCAGTACTGTTACATCTCAGGAGACAAAATACAGCTTACTCATGCAAGAAGCAGCTCTTTTTCATTCCTGCTTTTAAAAATTGCTTGAATGCATTATAGCCCTACTTAAGCCACAATCATCCACATTTATAGCATGTACCTCTCTCCATTTTGTGTGTAACTAGATTTTATCTAATCAAGACATGATAATGCTCTCCCCATTCTATAGCTGCATCACCTACAAGTACAGGGAGCTCAAATACCCCACCCCACCATTCATTATGAATGGCATATGTAAGTAGCTGCTATTTTACAGCAAGAACCTTCAAGAGTCCAGGAAGCTAGTAAGATGAGAGACTGGTCTTAACACACAGACTTAAGGGATTAAATGGAAGACAGACTCCCAAATTTAAGATACAGTAAATAGATTCAGGAAGAATCTAAAAATAAGATTTTTTTACAAGACTATAGTGGTAGCTGGGAAAACTACAGTACCTAATTCTGGATTCAACAAGAGCAAGCCTATGTGGCTTGTTTTGAACACTGAAACCAGAGCCACGTATGAAAGTGAGCAGTTTAAGTTCCAAGTTTCAAAGTAGGCTTAGACCCATGAAAACAGTAAAATATTAATAAGGAATGAAACCTTACAATTATCACTTGTCCTTCTCACAGTTCTTTTCCAGCACGGCTCCTGGACTTTTTCTTGTTAAAGGAAGCCTCTACATCATGCTCAATGATCAAGCGTTAACCCTGAATGCTATACCCATCACCACTGATTAGCTAACACTAGACAGCTTCAGACTTAAGAGAAAAGTGATCACTGCATTTTGATGACCTGATTTGTTTGCTTTTTTTTTTTTAATTAGGGCACAACAATCCCATTGGAATACTGCTCAGGAAAGGACTGCACACAGACCTCCCAATATTTCATTTGGTTGTTATAAACTATGACAGAAGCTTCCATATTATTTAGAGAAAGCACAGCTCTCAACTACAAGTGGACACACTTCCATGTTGTGTTATGAACAAACCATAACATTCTCCAACACAAAAGCCAACACAGAGGCTCTGGTCAGTTTTTGTGCTACTGCTACAATACATTCTGTAATTGTCTGCAGAGCATCACCTGTCAGTTATTAACAGTAGCAGACTCTCCTTGCCAGTTAGGTCAGTTTGCCTATTGGCATGAATTACACCATAAAACCCAGAGATTTATGACTTTCATTCTCAACTTCCCTTGAGAGTTTAAACAGCCTAAATCTGAATTCCCATAATCCCACCTCACCTGTACTCAGACTGTGCTGTGTGCTCAGAGTTCTGGCTCACACTAGGATTGACATCTGCATCAGGCAAATCTTCAGTGAGCCAATTCAGGAAGATAAAAGCAAATTGTTTACTTCTAATTTAACCCCCAAAGTAGGAACATGTAAGTACTAATTACAGTGCAAGGGAGAAGTCGCAATTCATAACTTGGGCAAAAACTCTAATGCAAGCAAAGTGGCTTTTCTCCCTTCTCTCATCACTCTGTGTGCCATTTCAGTGTTTAACTGGGAGTTTTGGTTTCAGAAAATTGAACTTTGCTTTCTACTAAGATCAAAATACTCTTACAACATTAATCTGAGACACTGAAGCCAGAGTGCAAGCTTAGTTTTCCTTTTAAGTGGATGAATTTAAACTGATACCAAACAAGAAATTTGCAAGAATGACTTACTAATAGCATTTCTGTATTACAGAATGACAAAGAGATCATGTGAATATAACAGAGGAGATGAATCGGGAAAATAGCTCATGAAAAAAGAAGCTTACAAAGGTGATTCACAGATACAGCCATAAACAAATCCATTTTTGTGGAGACCTAAAAATTCCAGAGAGATATGACCTAGCCCCCTGCAGCCCTCCTCACTGCAAGCCAAATCTGCAGTAAGAGAGGAAAGTAAATCAAGAGGAGAATCTGATTTTCTGAAGAACAGGAATTTACTTTGAAGAAAAGTACTTTTTGAGAAGCAGTAGCAGGACAATAGCCAAGACATGCAATGTTTTCTCCATACTTCTCAAAGGGATGCCATCTTTGCAGTCATCTAAATAACTCACTTAGCATTTCTCTAGTTACCACTGGAGAAGAGAAAAATAATAAACCTCCACAGCACTGAAGACACTACCTGGGGCATTCTGATAGCTAATCGATGAGGAAAGTTCCCGGTGACCACTGCTGAGAACTCAACATGCATGCAGCTTGAAAGCATCTGACAACTGTTTTGATTCCTGGAGCGCAAGGACGAAGAAGCCACGAACTAGTACATTTAAAGATGGGGTTTGCAAGTGTTTGCATGTTTCTCTTACAAGCTGAAGGCCCAATACAGCAAATGGGGAAGGGTTCATTTATTCGGCAAACACAACACTCAAATTCCTAGCAGCAATACTTGAGAAGATGAACAGGGCTAACCTGAATATACCAGTCTCTCGTCTGTAATTCCTATGCAAAGACAGGGAAGAGAACTGCACATTGTACTGAGATTTCCTACAGGTTTGGCAGTCGCTGCCCTTGGTTTTCTGCCTGAGTCATGCACCCTGCTTATTTCCTTGCTGCGGATCACAGACCAGTGACCTCAATGGGAATTACAAAGTGAGAATGAAACACGGGCTGTTAAAGGAGAGGGGCTGGGAAACAAAATGAAACTTAGCGAAAGCTCTACGCTACGAAACGAAATAAATCAGGATACATTACATCAACGTTCCTGATGACGACACATTTTCCATTGGTATAAAGAAAACTGTTGCCCTTAGGATCACCTCCGATAATTTTGGAAACGCCTCGTTCAACCTGCGGGAGGCTGGCGAACACTTTTTCTATGGGAACAGGAGGAAAAAGAGGGAATGAATAAATAAATAAATAAAAAGGAGAAGGGAAAAGAGGGCTTACTCCCGGCCGTACCGGCCGCCAGCCGCGCAGCCACACGCCCTGCCGGCAGGCGCGGTCACTTGGTGCTGTCAGCGGGGCTGTGAGGAGCCGCCGGCTCCG
>JAOEHY010003355.1:0-20357 GCA_025447955.1 Psilopsiagon aurifrons | reverse complement strand
GGGCATGACGTGCTGTGGTATGGAATACCTCTTTGGTCAGTTTGGGTCAGGTGTCCCGTCTCTGCTTCCTCCCGGCTCCCCCTCCTCCCTGGCATAGGATGAGGCTCTGAAAGTCCTTGGTCAGACCAAACATCACTAAGCCATAACTAAAACCATTGGTGTTATCAGCACTGTTCCCAGGCCGATAGTCAAAAACACAGCACTGCACCAGCTACAGAGAAGGAGAAAAATGACTGCTGCTAATGAACCCCTGACATAGACCTTGAAAAATTGTAAACATATCCCTATTCTGAGGCTCCATGCTGCTCCACAAGAAGTCCTTTCAATTGCAGTAAGCTGACTCTGTAGACACACAAGGTGAGGGCAACCAAGAGATTATTTTCTTGGATCAATTTCACAGCTCAATTAGCCCCTCTAACATTGGTTAGAAATTTTAGAAGAAGCTTTTGCTGCTTGATTAGTTCTTCCTAATCCTACCTTCCAGGAACAGAGCCCTGTACAGAGGTGCCTTGGCTGGAATCACTAGATGCAGGTTCTTAGGAGCCTTCCTGGAACTCCATCATCAGGACCCTTATGATACTGTCCCAGAGGATTATTTTACAGGTGGGTTTTACCAATCCAGTTTATACTGCAGGTGTGTTAGGGTAACTGTGTGGTCCAATAGGATGTTCAGGGAAGGAGGAGAGTGAGCAGGAGTTCTTAGAAGTGAAGTTGTATTCAAAGTGATCATATTGGGAAATTAGTCTATGTCGACTTGAAACAGAGCCTTTTGGCTGGAACACTTACAGGTACCTCTCCTGGGCATTTAAGCTACCCTCAAGCTCCTCCCTTCCATTCTCTCTGCTGTTTCTTTCCTTCTTCCAACATTAAGAGCAGTGTCTTGATGTGCAAGATACAGGTTGGCCAGGCTGGCCCAAGTGCAAAAGTGAGCAACAGTGCCTGAAAACAGCCCAGCACCAACCAGCCTATCACACAGGTAGATGGACCTGCAGTGGGATGACTGCAGTATCAGCTGCAATGCACCTATCTGAGTTTTGGTGTTCATTTGCCTAGCCATCTGATTCTTTGTCTTTGGTAAGACCAGATTTTGAGATCTTTCCTGCCAATCAGGATTAGGAAGTACTAAAAACTGAGGGGTATGGGTGAAATTTTATATTAATTTGTAGAATCACCAAGAGTAAGAAACTCCACTTTTGTTGAAGTTTGTACCACACCTCTGTGAAAGCGCATAGATACATTTTTCATGTATGCATTCTTACAAATTATGTACACAAATATAAACCACAAAAACCAAAGACATGGAGGTGTATCAAGTCATGGGATAAGGTTATAGCAGAAAATTATTTCCTACATTCATACCTGAACCTTTGGGGGAAAGGTTGGACTTGATACTCTTAAAGGTATTTTCCAACCTAGCTGATCATATGATTCAATGATTCTGTGTTATTTCATGCTGTAAATAAATAATGCTTAATATTTTAGAGATGCCTCAGTAACTTCTCTATACTTGAGGGCTCAGAAAAAGGATCGGGTCAGCAGAGCAGGTTTCATTCTGCATTTCCCAACCCTGTTGGGATGAATCTCTAATATCACTAAGAGACGCACTGCACATTTTATGACATAGAGAGATCAATTACCACACAAAAGGAGCTACTTTATGACATTTTAGGGCTCTAAATAGACACAGAAGTCTACTTTATGACATTTTAGGGCTCTAAATAGACACAGAAGTCTACCTGAAATATGAAGAATCTCAGAATAAAAGCATAGATTCTACACATTGGGCTGCCTTTTCATTTCCTAAGGGGTTTTATTAACAGCCATCAGCTTTCAATCAAAGGGCCTGAGAAAAGCTTGCACTTTTAGCTGCTGCTGGAATCAATAAGCTCCTGGGAAAGAATGAGTAGCAGAAAGCTGAACCAGTAAGAACCTGGTAGGGAAACAATCAGGGGAAACTTTTTATTAATGCAAAAGACAAATTCTCCATATGCAGGTAGTCCAGGCTTTATACATATGAAAAACATATCAGATAAAGTTTAAACAGTGCTCTTGTTGCCTTGAACACTGTACATCTCATGAAATCAAGTCTTCAGCTGGGCTTAAGCAGTATCACATCATTTTTGTTAGTGTGTCTAAAACAGTTGCTAGTTTTCTTAACCATTCACACCAAACACCATGTTCCAGTTATGATAATGTGGTAGTTTCAACCCTTTCATAATTCTTCAAATTGTTCAAAGAAACTTCTGTCTATAAAACAGTGAGAAATGAATCCAATTTGGATATTTAATTGAAAGGTCCATGGTGAAAGGTACTCTGCTAACCATCCTATCAGACAGAGGTGTTGGCAGCATCGCATTTACTCTCCCTGTGACAGCTGGAAGATGTCAGAACCTGTGCAGATTTATGACTAGAATTGTATTAAAGTAATCCATCAGTAAAGCTCTGAAAAAGGGTAAGGCTGGTGGAGGGTTGTGTTTGGGTTTTGGGCTCCTCTTTAGTATATTACTCCCCTGTATTCTGTAGTTACAAAGTGAAGGGTGGATGCTGCCTAAGGTAATTTTCTTAGGATGATGGCATTTTATGCCTGTGAGATCAGGTACCCAGAGCCTAGGAAAAATTCATAAAAAAGCCTTAAAATATAAACCAATTAGACACAAAGAGGAGTAATTTGAATGGGGCTGCTATGAGGCAAAATCTATTGAACAACTAAATTTCAATGTCTATTACAAAGGCACCAGGGGATGGCTTTAATCTGAAAGAAGGTAGATTTTTAGATTAGACATCAGGAAGAAGTTCTTCACTGTGAGGGTGGTGAAGCACTGGCAGAGGTTGCCCAGAAAAGCTGTGGCTGCCCCATTCCTGGCAGTGTTCAAGGCCAGGTTGGATTGGGCTTGGGACAATTTGGTCTAGAAGAAGGTGCCCCTGCCCATGGCAGGGGGTTGGAACCAGATGAGATTTAAGATCCCATCCAACCCAAACCAGCCTTGGATCCCATGATTAATTTCCATCACAGCAACAGAGCTGCTTTGGAAAAACATTAAAAAGTTATGACTGCATGCCAGGGGCCCCTGCTGAGATTCTCCATCAGATCCCTGCCTTCCTACCAAAGGGCTGCGGGAAGGGCTGTTGGAGATTTAGGTAACCTAACCTAACCCTCACTCTGTTAGGTTAGCCTGGGATTAAACAAAAGGTATTAGGAAAAAATAATTAACTGCAAGTTGGGTGACATTAGGCAGTGTAATTTCCCGTATTAATTGAGTTTCCATACTGTGCTCAATAAAGCTCTAGCAGACTGAAGCTTTGCAAATCTGTGGACACAGGAGGTTACTTATTGGTATAGAACAGTCATGTGCATATTATCTAATAGAAATGAGTGTACAGAAGCACCACATTTATATTCCATCTGATCCCTCTAGGGCTGCAAAACATTTATGACTGTGGACAGTAACTAAACATGATGACAAACAAGCCAGGAATAGATTTGGATGTAGCAAATGATAACAAATTAGACAGAATCCATGTGCAATAAGTTATTCCTCTCTGGAAGCATCTTGAAATATGTGCAGATAAAATGTCAGGGTTAAATTAAAGCTTTCATGATGAATATAGTTCAGGAACAAAACGCCATTTTGGGTGGGTGTCCAGAAAAAGAGAATCTGACCCCACTTTAAAAGTGGATCTAACTGTAATTTTATATTGGGATTGATCTAGAGATATTTCTCTTGATTAGAAAGTCCTGAAGTGAACAAGGATATTGCGAACAGTGCAATATGCCAAGAAAGATAAGTTGTACAGTATTAGTTGTAGGTTTCCATGGCAATAGCACACTGAAGCTCTGTGATTTACCAGGCCTGAAGCTGACAATCATGACAAAGAGAAACCTATCTTTCTCACTGCTCACCTAAGGAAAACAATTTTGAGATCTCTGCGCTAATCGTATGTAGTGTTAGCTTTGCTTTACAGGTCACAATAAATTTTCTCCAAAGGTTATACACTTGTGGATACCATCCAGGATGGCACATTCCTTAGAATCCTTGCAGAGTGCTCATATTAATGTGAGAAGCCAAGCCTTTATGACCTAAATCATATTTTAAAGCATGTGATAACTATTTACCCAGTGGTTTGCTAGGGCAGAAATTCTGGTTTCCATTTACAATCAGAGCTTTGTAAGGAACATATATATTTTATTTTTTTTTTAATTATTGATTGAGATTACAGTTGAATTGAGTGATTCACATGGTGGTTAGTGAAGACAAAAAAGAAGACCAAAAGGAGAGGAAAGAGATTCAATTTGGATAAACTTCTAAGATCTAAATGAAGTTCACTAAGATTTTGGCGCTTTTTAGAGACTTGAAAGCCAGTAAACATAGCTGATGTAGACCAGTAAAATCAGTTTCAAGGCCAGGCTGGACAGAGCCTTGGGTGACATGGTCTAGTGTGAGGCATCCCTGTCCATGGCAGGGGGTTGGAACTGGATGATCTTAAGGCCCTTTCCAACACAAACCAGTCTGTGATTCAACGATTCTATGATTCTAAGAGTTTTCTCCCAGTTAGAGCTGTAAGCTATAAGAAGATGGCAAATTTGACTTTCAGAATTTGTATTGCTTTTACCTCATAGTGAAATTAAACCTTCTTGAGCTATATTGAAAGACCTGAATTTGGCAAAACCACAAAACCACTCTTTCTTGCTGTGATTTCAAACTGCTAGTTCTTCGGCAAAAAATCAACCTACCAGAACAGATTGAATATAAAAAAGAAAAAACTAGGTGATGCTTAACCATCATATTCTCAGTGAAAATTCTGCTTGGTCAACAGGGTTTTAAGTTTCCTGTGTTTCATATTTTCTGATCTCTCCCTATACTACAGCAGTGGTGTCATTTATTAATCTCATTTATGGAATAAATATTTACATCTTTAATTCTGTTTTGTTGCCTCTAAGAAAAATGTCTGTCTCAGCAGGTGCATTGGGTGGTTATTACAAAACACAGAAGAGCAGTATTATTTTGGGTTTTTTTGCCACAAATTGTTCTGATTTCTGCAGAGGGAAGATATATAAAGGTGGATATAATTATAATTGTTGTCATTATTATTGCAACTATAAATTTTTCTAGGAAGCAACTTTACGGCTCTGGACAACTCTAATCCACCAAGCACTTAACAGTTGACCAATTTACCAGTGATACTGAGCTCTGTTATGAAAAGCTTTTCACATGGGCTAAGACAGACCTAATGGGCAAAAGGATTGCTGGGCAAAGGATCAAACTCACTCCCCAGTTCACAGGAAGAGCTGCCAAAGCTGCCAATCCAAGGCAAGAAACAATGGATCATTGTCTGTGAGTGTTGAGAGCATGATATTTCATTCTGAAGTCAAGTCTGTCAGCCTGTTAATTATGCAGATGACTTGTCTGTAGTCTTATTAATGCTCACTTAATATTGAAATACCAGGTTCCAGCCACTTGATTTGACTGATTTCAATGGCTGTGATAAGAAATAAAGTCTAGTTACTATTGCATGACATTTTGAGCTTCCTGTTTCAAAGAGGAATATAATACTGAGGCTGACATACAATCTATAGAAACTGGATATTGAGTTATGAGAAGAAATTACAGTTATTATTGAATGGTTACCTAAAATATAGAATGTCGCTGTACCTTTTCCATTGCTCTCATATGACCAAAGTGATAACCATTCTTCAGCATCCTGCTTTAGTTTACTATGGAGAGCTAGGGAATTCTGCTTAAAGCACTCATACATTTCCTGAAATGTGGTCGTATGTATTTCTAGCACTGGACTATTAACGCAGGATCCTTTCCAAATCATTGGGGTTTTTTTTAAACAACAAGAACATGAGGACACAATATTCAGATTCAGGCTGACATGCGCAAGATGTTCTATTTAGATTTTAAGCATGAAAACTGCAGGTTTAGAAAATGGGATTTCCTAGAAAAGAAAATATTCTGCTTGAGATTCAACCCTTCTCCTGAATTTCTATGTTATAGGCAACAGATATTTGTTTGTAGGTAGTACTATTAGAAACTGCTTTAGAAAATCAACACCTTTTTTTTCATGTGAAACAGTACAGGTTTTCATTGATATAATTTTGTGAAAAGGGGATCATTCTGCAATACATGATTTTTTTTTCTAGACAGAAATCTGTCTTGCACCAGATTGTTTATGTTCTTGAGTGGCAAAGTAAAATGACATCTGGCAAGAGTTTTGCAAAACTGGGTGATCTTGTGCCTCAGAAACATGTGATTTATGTGGGAAAGTGCGGAGTGAGGGGTTTGTGTGAGGTATGAGCTTTCAGAGGAAATATAAAAGAACCAGACTGCTTGCATTCATTAAAGAGCTCATGGTGCTTTTCACAGGACAGAAATTCTTTCTCCAAACTGTAGTGTAAGTCCCTTTATCAAACACTGCATCTTAATTGTTGAATTACTGGATGATGATCTAATTACTGTCTGATAATGTGCACACTCTTCTACACTGACATGGTACACACCATTTTCTGTTACAGTTTCTTGCTAAGTGTTGTTAAACAGCCACCATGTTGCATTCCTATAAACACACAGATTCCAAAATATGTAAATTCTATGGGCATGAGAGGGAAAACTGGTACATAAATCTGAGTTACTGAACTCTATTATTCTGATGGGAATAAAGAGGTAAAAAGTTGAGCAAATATAAACGTGTGGATGGCATAGAGTTGCCCACAGAAGGTGCAAGGTGCTATTGAGACAAAAAGCATTCTGTTATTTTTACCAGTATTATTCTGCTAAGAAAAAAAAAAACAACAAAAAACAAACAAACAAACAAACCTAACCAAAACAAAACAAAACAAAACAAAACACAACAAAAACCAGCAAAATATTTCTCACTATGCAAAAAATTTTCCATGCTTAAATTATGGCTTATGAGAACAAATGGCTTATAAAGCCGCTGAAAAGAATTCTTCAAACATCTGAATTCTGAGTATAGTGCTGAGCCCATGTGCTTGATAAAACAGCTTTCACTGTGGTCTGCTTTATACTTACGCATACTTCTGTATCTTGGATGAAAGGACTAAAATCCTTAATGTTCTGTTCCTGCATCCACAAAAGTCAAGAATAAATTTCCATTAGCTCCAGCTGCATAGAAAAAGGCTTTGACTAGTTAAATCTTGTAACTTCCCATAAGAATACAGGCATGTGTTTATCAGTAAGGCTGTTTTCCTCAGTGGGACAAGCTTCAACAGCAAAATGTCACACAAGTAGAGTGGGGACAGAGATGTAAGCAAACCCAAGGATCCTTAACTTACTCTCTGCTCTACACATTAGGCTGCACAGTCTATAATTTATTGTGGCTTTTTCAGATTCAAAGCCCTTCAAAACTGTCTCACACACAGGTGGTGCCCAGGGTTGCTTAATCTGAGATGGTGATATCTTCTGGGTAACACCTGGCTTCACATTTGTTTCTGCTGTGTGAAAGAGCTAAATATATTTACTCTACAAGCAGATTTACTAGAAAATATATTAGACATGGCTTTCACTCCTAATCAATGACATGACAGCTTCTTAAGCAGACTCCAACTATTTGCTGTTCTGTCTGAAGGAGCTTGCCAATCACTATCAAAGTTTCTTAATGAGTTTACCTTGAAAAATCAGCTGCTGTGCTGCAGATGCCCATCCATTAGTTTGCTTCTGCAGTTTCCATCAGGAATTTTGTATCATTAAGCCTCCTGGAAACTGTGAAGTGCTACTTGCAGGTCACCTGGGCTAGAAAAAGGGGTACAAATTTTTGGAGGGGGAAATATGGGAACGAGGGGAGAAAAAGGCAAAAGGGACAAGACAGCTGTTCTCTACTTCTTTTTGGACCAGCTCTAGTTTTTCTTTGTGTTACTGCAATTCTCTGCAAGCTTAGATAGAAGGACATGGGCAAAGGTCTGGCTTTTTCTCTGCCTCAGGGAAATAGTTACCATTTATCACCAGAAATGACAAACTTGACTATATGGATCCCATGACTCATTTGTAATTGCAGCTCCTATGTGCTAATAATACTTGAGATGCTTCTAAAATTGCCAGCTGAATTAATTTTCCCCAAACCCAAAACTATCAAAGGGAAATGAAGCCAACTGGCAGATCTCCACACACACACTCTGAACCTCGACCAGCACCAGGGATGTATTGTGTCTCGTACTGCCTTGCAATGGCAATGATGTAATTGTTGGCAATTTCACTCTCCATCTAAGTGCTGTGGATGGGAATCAACTAAAATGCTATATTAGAGACAACAAAATATTTACTTGAAATAGTTTTTCAATTAAATGGTGTAACTAATGAAAGAAATTGCTTCTACCTGCTTTCACGATAGCTCAAAACTTTCTGAGAACAGCCAGACAAGTGTTCAGCTGTGTAGAGGAAAAAGCTTGATCAATGGGCTGGAAAAGCAAGGTCTTTTAAAATATGCTCATTTTTAAGATTTAGCTTCAACCTCTTCTTTCCTCACTCTCTGACAAGTAATTGAAGTTCTTGACTTGTTTCAAAATGGCTCAGATTAAATTTCATTTTGTTAAGCACCTCAATTTTTCAGGAACAAAAAAAAAGACCATTAGGAATTTGCACTATCCATTACAGCCTCCTTCATGATCTAAAATTTATACGGAAATGCTAATTGGATGTTCATCATAATAAAGGTACTGATTTCTGTAGTCTTTGCAGTGATAATTAAGACGAAAGATTAAAATGACGCAGAGTGAACATTGTATTCTCTCTTTGCTGTGAATGGAGTATGGAAAGTTAATTCTGTCTTTATCTGCAGGGTAGAAGTGCCAGGCAGGGACAGAGGGGACATGTGCAAGAAACTGTGATGTCTAACACGTCTGAATTATCTTAGGGGAGAGATGGTCCTGCTGATTTTACCCTAATGCCCAGATGAAGAAAGCTGATAATGTGTGAAATCACTTCCTGTTATTGGGAATTGTCCTGAAGACAGATCTAGCTGATGAGATTTCATTTGTTATGCTTCAGTGCACTGTGAATAGGAGCTTCTCCTCTGTTGCTTTCTAAACAATGTGGGTTTTCAGTTCCCTAAGGGAAAGATGCGACTTCCATGGCGTGGAGTTGTAAGCGCTTGCAGTGACAGAGGTAGACTATATTAGTTAACTGGTCAGGACAGCCACTGCCATATCTAAGTGCATCTGCTTTTGAGACTCAAACCAAAAGAAAACAAAGCTTTATGATGTGGAATGTATTTTACACAAAAATCCTTCTACATTTATTCTACTCTTCTGTATTTTCCAAAAGAGGTTTGGTGACCCTGTTGGGGCAGCAGATAGAGCACCAAGAGCAGTCACACGGAATACAAAATTGAGATGGTCGATACTGTTATTTTTCCTGAAACTTGGATGAACAGGAATTGCTCCCATCAGGTGCCCATCACAAATCATAGGTGCTGTTGTCACTGAGGTCTCACGTGAACCAACTCCAGGAAGAGCTGGAGTGACAATGTCTGCTCTGACAGGGATTGCTCCAGGTCTTGGCTGCTCATTGTAGTAGGATGAAAATTATTTGGTGAATAGAGACCTGTTATTCACCCCTAATTTTGAAGAGTGAGACCTACAAGTTCTGATACTGTTCAGTGCTTCATAAAAACCTTCACACATGCCATAAGCATGAATTGCAAGACTAACAATTACGTGTACAAAAAGAAGAACTACATAATTTGGCTAAAAGAAAGTTGTATATACATTGGCAGACACTGTTGCAAGGAGACTGTACCTTTTACCTTTCTGAATGGAAAAATCCCTTAAAAGGAGCAATTGAATTAGTGCTCGAACTTGGTATTTAAGCCATTTAAGCAGCATCCTACAGTTTCATGAGGTCATAAACTAGTTCCCAAAAGGAAGAATTGCGAGGATAAGTAAGGCAGTGAAATGGGAGCACTATTCCTGGTGTGAAAGCTTCACATGGGGCTGTGCAAATTATTGGCTTCCTGGTTTGCTTGCTGAAACAGGGGGAAAAAAGGCAGCCCAGCAGCTGTGAAAAAAGAAAACCAATTCTCTTGCTTGTTGGTTCAATTGGATCAGCACAGGGTGAGGGAACAGGGGAATATAATTTCTGAAGTTACTGTCCTCGACAAAACCCAAACAAAAATTTTTCTTTTGGAGGTATTCCACACTTTAAAGAAGATTTGACCGAGTCAACAGTATGACATGGATGGGCTGAAATGGTTTCCATGTGTGGAAGATGGCATCTGGGCAGGGTTTTACTTATTGAAACTCAGTTTCACAAAAAAAAAAAACCCTCTCCAGCACATTTCAGGCACATAGTAGTAAATCATAGGGTAGAAAACAGCAAGTAATTAATTTTTCTCCTGGAGTTAAGCATTTCTCTGATTGTAGGCCTGTATTTCGGGAGAAGTGGAAATTGAGTTCACAAAAGATACATGTTTCAGAAAGTCTTTAGGTGTTTTGAATGTTTACTTCAGATAGCTCATTTGTAAATACACTGATTTGTCCATAATAAGATGCCTGCCTTGAACTTGTGAAATGAAACTCCTATGAATTCCTGCATCAACCTGAACTTTCTTTTTAGCTTGCTAATGCTCAAAGTTAAACTGTCTTGAACTTCCATTTACAACTCAGTCTCAATCGGGACTGCACCTGGATACATAAAACATATTTGTGGCTCCCCACTGCAGAGTTTCCAAGCTGAAGGTACAAGTTCCAGACATTTTGCAGTCCCTTTCTTCCAGGTTTCTTGACCCATTCCGGTAGGCTTAAGTGAATAAAATTACTGAGACAAACCGCAAATAATTCAGATCTACACCCTGCTTTTCATGGTCCTTGAACCACCAACTTGAATAATAGTTTTTCTGGTTGTTTTATGGTTTATGGAAGATACGGTAATCACTCACAATTCTTACAGATGTTCAGATTGTCCTCCATTTAACAAGAGGATTCTAGTATCTTGCATACAGTTAGAAGATTGCTCACTCTGTTTAGGGGTGCGAAAAGGGTACAAAAGTTTAAGGCTGATAGCTAATTGAAAGTTGTATAATGAATTGCTCATGAAAAGGAAAAGCCTGCATAATGTTCTTTTCTAGGGATGGCTCCTCTCTCTGCCTGTCATTCACATACTAAGTTCATGTAAAGCTTTAAAGCAATCACACTGGAAATAAGTAATTACCCAAGCCAGTAGTGCACAGAGGGGTTCACAGGTAATGGTTACAGTCTTCTCTGGGAAGCTGAGCTCCTCTTCTTCATATTGGTTCTCTCCTTTCCTTTTCCTCTCTCTACTCTACATAGCAATGGATGCACACTATGTATCGGGATGATCCTTTCCAAGGGAGTATTTTTTGGAAACCAGACATTAAAAGAATCGAGAAAGGTACCAATAAAATTCCATTGTCACTATGTTTGACTTTTCAGTGCAGTAGAGAGACAGAAAACGACATAGTTTCAAACCCTCTGTCTGTGTCATCTCAGACTTCAATTTCCTCATTTTTACCAGATTTAGTTATCTTAGATTTAGTGTGCACTGAGTTGGAAAATTTCAGATTTCATGACCAGGCACATGAGGGAGGGAGTCTTCTTAAACCAACATACACAAACCCATGCACACACACAAAGAAGCTGCTTTTAATCTACATGACTGTGATTTTGGGATTAGGCACTGGTCAATTCCTATTGATGAACTAATTTTCTGCTGTTACGAGGCTACGTACATTGATCTCGAAGTAACCAACAAGTCTAAGAGTATTTGGGACCCAAGAATGTGAGAAGTCTGTTTTGCAGATAAGAACAAGTAATTTATCTGGCAAAGTGTCTTCATAAAGGTAATCTATAATGTCACTGGGATGAAGACTTACATCATTTTGTAAAGATCCTTCTGCACTGGTATGTTTGGTTCTATGATTGGTGCTGCTTTTTCTGGGCGGTATGGCCCAGCATTGCAAGTCTTAGGATAGAGTTTACAAAAGGTTTGTTCCCAGCCTACACTTGACATACATCACACCACTCTATCAAATTCAGTATTGCTTCTTTTCCCTGATATAACAGTTAGTTAACAAAGGAGACTTGATTGAATTATCATGGTGTGTGAAAAGAAATGAGTATGGATCTTTGTTCTCACTGTGTTTGTCTACATAAGTGGGAAATCCTGTGTACTGAGGTAGTGTCTGCTGACAATCGTGTAATGGAAGGATGCATACATAGGTTAATTTTCATGCACCTCCTTCATAGTAGGGGTTACTAGCAGCCTTAAGGCAGAAGAGGAAATGATAGTGCTTTCACAGAGCTGGCTTCAACACTGATTGCAAGCAGGCAAGTGGGTATTTTAAAGAGACTGAATGACACTATGGAAGAAGGTATGATGTAAAAACCATAACATGTGTCAGGATTTTTCCACAGTAGTTAGTGGAAAGACAGTTTCTCTTTTGGGAAAACTCACAACCTTGGAAGCAATTGTAACAGTACTGTTTTGCAGCATACGTTCATTAGATCTGGTAAGATAAATCAGGTTCAGACAGTCAGTATTTGGCTGAGGAGACCCAGAAAGAATATTTAAGGGTGAGTGGACATTACAAATCTGTAGGTGGCATTTTCCTTCTGAAACAGAACCAGAAACACAACCAATATACTAGAAAAGATGTTGTCCCCCAGTGATATTTGCAAGTGTGTTGATGGCAGGTACTGAGCTTGATTTCTGGGGGACACTTATACCATTAGCCCTTTGGTTGTTTCAGTTGAATCTCTTCAGATTTCTTTGATGTCTTCTGTGCTCTCCTTTGTTTCCTTTTCTAGCAGGCTTTCCAGCTTTTCTTTGTGTTCCTAAGGGCATCCTCCAGTAGTGGCTTTGCCGTAGCTAACAAAATATTCTTAAGCTTGCATATAATTATATATTGTATTAAGTTTGTGAACACAACCTAGGCTCTGTGCAGACACTGGCAGTGTGAAGCTAACTTTGAAAGAACAAATTCAATTTAAATAGTGAGTTAAAGGAGAATCTCCAAACAATAAGGAAGGTGGCAAAAGTCTTACTTTGCTCTAACATTGTTCATTCAAGGTAATGGTTGGACTTGATGATCTTAAAGGTCTTTCCCAACCTGGTTGATCTTATGATTCTGTGATTGCTCTTCTGTGGCTACAGGTACACACACATCATATACACTGGTATATGATTCTGTGATTCTGTATATACATGTGTACACCAGATGATTATTGTGTAATTATAAGAAGCTTTGGGAATACATTTGATCCATGCAGAATCTGTTTCTACTGTTTGATTCATGCAAAATTAGCTGACGTATTTCTTGAGACTGCACAACAAAATTCCTGTTTTGGGGACTAGTGCTTCATGGAGCTAAGAGACAGAAGGAAGAGTAGACTACTGGGAAATTGAAATCCAGGTGGCAAAACCAACTAGTGTGTGGAGGCTAGATTCTGCTACCTCTAGCTAATGATTCAGTGTTCAGCCTTTGGGGAAATTAGATTACTTGCTCTTAAGACAGAAGTATGTTCCCCATTCCCCTCTCAGTCACACCTGAGAAGAGCACTCTCATCTAATCAACTAATTGATTTTTTCAGAATAATAAAAAAATGCATTGGCCAAAGACAGGCTTTACTGCCAAAGAAAGGAAGGAAGAATGGGTTAATTAGGGATGGTGGGGAGGGACTCTTCATTAGGGACTGTAGTGATAGGACAAGGGGTAATGGGTTCAAACTTAAACAGGGTAAGTTTAGATTGGATATGAGGAAGAAATTCTTTACTGTAAGGGTGGTGAGGCACTGGAATGGATTGCCCAGTGAAGTTGTGAATGCTCCATCCCTGGCGGTGTTCAGTGCCAGGTTGGACAGAGCCTTGGGTGTCATGGTTTAGTGGGAGGTGTCCCTGCCCATTGCAGGGTGTTTGGAGCTAGATCATCTTAAGGTCCTTTCCAACCCTAACTATTCTATGATTCTATGATTATTCATATGAAAGCATTATTAAGAAGGTGCATAGTTTTATAATTTAATTATATGTTTATTTACAAGCTAAAACTTTGAAAGAAACCTTTACTTGGATGTGAAGTAGGAAAAAAATACTGATGCCTTTTCTTTTTGAAAATCTTTGCATTCTCATGATGAGTGTTTTCCTCCTTTTCTATTTTCTTACATCGTCATTCTCAAAATCAGAAAGCTCTTTCTTCGCTTCCCAAATAAAAAGTTTGAGCATTCCTTATATCAGAACATCATCACTCAGGAGGACTTTCACTTCGAATACTGTCATTTATGCCCTCATGCATTCTGTTCAGCTTTACTAAACATAACCATCATGGTGGCTCTGGACATCACATCCTAAAGCAGGGAGTTGGCTATGATGACTCCAAGCTGCTCTGGTCCACCGTTGTTGAGAATCCCCTATGTAATTAGGCTGCACCTTAACAGGGGTGATCTAGAAATTAGGATTTATGGAAGCACATCTAATCTCAAATCTCCATGCCTAAACAGGTGATGTCTGCTGGAGTTTCAAAGAACCCCAAAGTTAGTCCTCACAACTGTACAAATGATACATACAGTATTATTTACACTGGAAATTCCTATCCTTTTTTAGGCGGTATCCCCTATTTCACTGAGCAGATAGATAGTAGAATTCACTGTGCTTCAGAAACCCAAAACACAATCTACTCTTGTCTTGAAGTCATTTGAACTAGATGCAATGTGTGATATTTGTCAGTCTCTGAGTGTCTGAATCTGGCACTTTGAAGTAAATGATATTCCTCTGGTTAAGAAAACATTCAGAATACATCCCTAAAGTAACAAGGCACCTTCCAAGTTCAACTCTGACAGAACAAATCATACTTTTCAGCTTTCACAGTCATATTAGTTAGCATTCCCCTTAGATCTGCAAACTGCTCATGTGGCCTTCATCACTTTAGCATTTCAGTACTATAAGATATAACCCACATAATTTTAACTGTGAACTTCTTGGCTACAGAATTCATGGAAATTCTAGATCGAATGAGATTACTAATTCTTACAGTCTGAGTGGCTAAAGTCACTCTAAATAGTATACAGAGCTGGCTGCTGATTTAAATTCAGCCTGTGTGAGTGGTTTCAAAAGCTCTTCCTTGACAAGTAAGGTACAGGTTTAGTTGCTGTGAAAGCAACAGGGTTGAAAAGTCAAAAAGTTACTGAGAGTTTGGTATGAAGGAGCTGTGTTTTAGACAAAGAGGCTGCAGGGAGTTCCAGAAGAAACTTAGCATTATGATGCATCTGGCAGACTTGCCGGTGACCTTTTGGACTGGAGTAGTGAGGTGCTGTGTAAGCCTCCTTTGAGATGTGCCAATATATCTGTGCATAGCAGGGCTGAAATGGATGGAGCACGGACTCTGCAGAGCAATTTGAGGTGCACCAGCTGAGTGTTACGTGCTGAGTTAATATAAAATCTTCCCAATGTGCTGCTGCCTTTCTGCCAGCAATATGAAATCCTTGACTTTCTGCTCACAATATGCACTCAGGATAAAACTTATGAACACATTGTGGAGAAAAGAGTCTCTGATCCCCATAAGAGTTGTATATTTCTTTAGGCATCTCAGTTTCTTTCAGTGCTTAATACCTTTTCACCTCCTCCTACTGTCTGATGAGGCTTGTCAGAAGCTGAATAAACATGTTTTTTAATAGTTTCATGTAAGGACAGCATTTCCTGGATTTATTTTACTATTTTTTTAAGTGATATGTCATCATCTCTTGTATTTTATATTATAAAATGCAAATGGGGTTTTGCATGAATTGAGGAAGAATGAAATGTTGACAAAACTACTGTGAAATCAGGGATTTTAAGAGTTTATTTAATGGTTTTAGTCATATATTTTTCATGTCTGTTTTTATACTCAGTTCCAGATCTAGATATATACCCTTTATGCTTGTCATTGTGCAAATGGTGACACTGTCAATTTAAAAAACAACCCAGAAAATGCATCTATTCTTTATGAAAAAAATCCTGTGACGTTCTGCAGATTCCAGTAAGTACACTTCTACACAATGAAGCCATTTTTTTTCACCTGGACATGAAAACAGCCTCAAAGAGAATACTGCCTTCAGATTTGCAAGGAACTTAATATACAGAAACAAGCAGGCCTGTCTTTTCAAAAATCCCTGGGCTCCAAGTGAGGCAAAACTGGGTAAGGGCTTAGCTGCAGCAACTCAGTGCTGGAACACCTCTTGGTTTCACTTGGGTATTCAGGAGCTGTGAATGGAGACTTCCACTCAGCTGGGAATTGCTCATACACAGAGTGTGGTTTAGTTCCAAACTAGCTGTGGAGGAAGGCTGGTGCATAATATGTCTTAGGAGGAAAGGTGTGCAAATGACTGTGGATGTGGATGAGGAGAACTCAAAAAGTTGTGAAGTGGAAAATCCTACTCCTGACATTGACAACATGCAGATGGAACGGAGTTGGCTCCAGAAGTATTTTATTTATTTAATTTCAAACTGACAATAAGAGGAACTTGAGCTCACTGCTAGCCACAGCCTGCATGCAGAAATGAAAAGAGACAATATTTTTTTTGAGCTTGTTAAATGTTTGCATAACCAACCATCAGACCTTTGAGTTAGCTGGGTGTTCCAGAGGTGACATGAAGATTCTTTACAGGTGTGAGGTCCTTTTTCCATAGATGAGAAGGCAGGACTGGAATCTAAAATACTGCTTTTGAAAAATTCCCCCAACTTTGGCTGTGGCAGGCTGTGTGAGGAATGCTTACTCCGTTTCCATTCTGTAAGTACTAGTCTCTATCTTCATACAGGATGTCAGCCCTTATTCTCCATGAATGTTGCGTGAATTCAAAAAAGAATTGTTGAAGTATTTATTTATTATTTATTTACACATCTGCCTATTTTCCAACCCATGAGAAAGACCTTCAGATACCAGATCAAAACACAAGAGCATGTTGGAGCTGAAGTTGTGAGTACGTTTTAGAGAGATGACAAAGTTTCTCGTTTCTATAGTTACTTTCATCAGAAAAAATGGTGAACTATTAATATGCCTGATATTGATTTACACAAAATTATGGGCTTTGAGCTTATTATGACCATGCAAGAATGAGATGTTGCAGTCACAATAAAATGTTTCAGGAAAATTTTAGCTCAGTGCTGAGAACCAGTCTAAAAAGCAACCTAGTTGTTAGGGAAAGTTAAGAAAGATGCAGAGAATGAAATACAAAGCAGCATTTTGCCACTGTAGAAATCCATGCTGCAGTTGTATGGCGTGCACCCCTATTCCCCTTGTCTCAAAAAGGGTATAATAGAACAAGCAAAGATTCAGAAAAAGGTCAGGAATTGTTTTCACGTCTTGAATGATGTGAATCCTGCAACTCTTTGTGCCTGAAAAGGAGCTCAAGGATGGGATAGAATGTGGCAGAGGTCTATAAAACCATGCATGTCACAGAGATGGTGAACGCAGGGTATTTGTTCACTGTGTTTTCCAAGAAATGATCTAAGGGTTATCTAAAGGACCTACCAGTTGGCAGGCTCTGAACTCTTCAGTGGAAGTGATTCTTCATGTGATGTACATGTAAACACTGGAACTCCTTCAGTAGGATGCTGCAGATAATAAAACTTGACACAGACGTGAGAAACAATCTTCCTTGTTTCTTCTACCTTTACCTCCTCTGTGACTTTGGACATTATATAAAAGACTTGGAGTGAGCTGTTATCTCCCAGTTAGCCTGCTGGAGTAAATCCTCTGGAGCAGCAAGAACTGAGCAGAAAACAAATAATATAAAACCTCCAAAGTCTGTCTGGAAAGACTTTCCTTTAAAATGGACTGAAAGCAGTCAAAGTGTATTGACTTAACCACTTCAACTCACATTGGAGCAAAGTTTAAGAATGCTGCTCAGACACAACCGATCTTGCATTTGTCCATTAAAGAAGGACAGGAATGGGATGAATTCTTTGTAGCCGTTGCTTCAGACACCACTCCTTAGGCCGTGAGAGTTTTACTGCTGAAAATACTGATACTAGATGAGGCTCTTGGGACAAAAAAACCCCAAAAACATTTCGTTTTGTGAATGATTACAGTTGTGAAATGAACCCCTGCTGGTGTCTTCAGTGAGCTGGAGCTGACTAATATCTGCATTCACAAGGAAGGAAGGTTTTGTAATCTATAGTTTCTCTCAGAATATAGAATTTTATCCACCATACTAAATCACAGGAACTGTTAGCTCTTGTCGAAAGGCTGAGATTCAAGCAACGACAATTTCCCTTTCTTAACTGTGTTTCTTGTTCTTTCTTCATTTGTCTTTAAAAAAACAAGCAAGCAAAAGCCAACAAAAAGAAGCAAAATAAAATACCTTTCCAGGATGATCTTTTCTAGACCAGTACTGCAATTCACAGGTGTTCTTTTCTAGGTTATTGAATGAAGTGAAACTTTACCTAGAGAAACTTTCGGCAAGAAATCTATGTCAAATTAAGTTGTCACTATTAGTCCACTCTAAGCAAAGCTGAAGAGACTGAAATTCTACTATTTAAAAAAACCCAGGAAATCTTGGGGTTTAGCATTTGTGTAAAAGCATCTTTAGTTGCATAAAGCAGCAGAGTGCTGACCAGAGCTGATTCCACCCTTCTCCATCCTTGCTCTTGCTGCCTTAGCTTGCTTCAGCTGAGGGCTCCCTCATGAATTCCTGCCATCTTTCTTTGGGAATAAAAGATCTATTTATTACTTAGCCTTTTGCAGTGCACTTACAAACAGAAGTACATTAAACTTTCCACAGCGAATAAAATCAAACAATGAAGAGGGAAGCAATGAATTTCTTTGAGTAATCATTTCTGTACCACGAAGTCTGTTTTCTGACCATTTTCCTTTTAATCGTGCAAACTGCTATGCTGATCTGCAGTAATTCTTGCCCTTGACCACACTGTATCCCCTTTCCTTAGATCTTCCCAGCTCCTGTGATTACTGGTGCAAGCCTTTTTGTCACAAGAAAGAGAGAAAAACTAGTCCAGACTTACTGCCAAAATTTTAACCCTAGCACTTCCTAAACCAGGTATGTGTCACTTACATGAAGCGAGTTACTATTTACATTTCATGGGGAACAGGCTGCCATGAGAGGTTGTAGATGACCCGTCCCTGGAGACATTCAAGGCCAGCCTGGTTCTGGGGAACCTGATCTAGTTGAAGATGCCCCTGCTCATTGCAGGAAGTTAGACTAGGTGAGCCCTGAAGGTCCCTTCCAGCCCAAACCATTCTGTGATTCTGTGATGTTACAAATGGTAGAGCAGCACCAGTGGCAGTAATGGTGTTAACAGGTTAAGGCAACTTATCTAGACAGACACCTTCTTAGAGTACAGCGCTACAGACCTACATCCTAACTCTGAAACTGGTCACACCTTGATATGTACAGTGGATTTTTTCCATAGGGATCTAATAAAACCCCATTTATTCCTGAAGACCTCTGTCGTTCTTAGGTTATGAACATCTGTGAATTGCTGTTGGACCTGGAAGCGTTACTGAAGCTGAGGTCACATTTTGCTGGGTGTCATACAGACCCTTAAAAAAGTTGTATTTTTGTGAGCATATAGATTTGTGGTTTACTATTATAAAGATGACTCTAATTAGAGAGAAACTGTATGTTGCTAGAATTTACTGATAAAAAAATGAACAAGTTTGGCTACTCAAACCCCTCTGCTCATTAGAACAGAAGAAACAAATTTCCAACTGCTTGCAAGCTGGGATCAGCAACTCTAACATAATTTAATTATGCCAATTGGTTTGAGAGATGGAGCGAAAAGGTGACTGGTATCCGTGGAAGGGAAGATGGTAGCAAAAAAAGAGTTGAGAATGTTTTTAGCCCTGAGTGGCAGAAAGAGAGATAATTATCACCTATGAAAAGGGGTTATGGGGAAAATTGCAATGTGCGCTAAACAGCCATGTATTTAGAACCGATAGCTACACAAAATATTTATAGTCAAAACAGGTGAAGGGAAACAAAGTTGCAAGGATTGGAAGTGTTGTGGTTTAAGCCCAGGCATAAATCAGACATGCAGTCATTAGCTCACTCCTCCCCTTCCTCCCCCGGCTCCCAGAGGGATGGGGAGAAGAATTGAAAGAATGTAACTCCCACAGGTTGAGATAAGAACAGTCCAGTAACTAAGGTATAACATAAACCACTGCTGCTGCCACCAATAATAATAATGATAAGGGAAATAATAAAGGAAGAGAATACAATCACTCACCGCCTGCCAACACCCAGCCTAACCAAGCAGTGATCTAATGCGGTAGGCGAGGACCCTCCAGTGGTGGGAGAACGATGACAATCAATATGATCATGCATCAAACTTGTTTATTGCATCTGAGGGCTTCACTTATATATCCTTAGGGTTCATTATGCACACTAGTCAAGATAT
>JAOEHY010003354.1:0-31894 GCA_025447955.1 Psilopsiagon aurifrons | reverse complement strand
ATTTAAAAGTAGAAAAAAAAAAAAAAAAAAAAAAAAAAAAAGTTTTCTTATAACCTGTTTCTTTCATTTCACTTTCTTCCTGCAGTTTGTGACATGATCTTACTCTTGTGAAAGTGGAAATATTACTACTAAATTCATATTCTCCTATAGCAGACGCCTTCTGGCTGGTTAACCTGTTAAGAAAAACATGATGATACACCAGTGTGTTGCTAAATATTTCTTCCTACATTAGCTTTCCAAAGGTAAAAATAGATAAAAATCTTCTAGCAACACAAGGACTACTGAAGCTTAGTTTCCTACATAGTTTTGCTGAAGTATCTTGAACACCCTACCACCAGTTATTTTCACCTCACAAGGCTGACATTTATTTTCTTGAGTCTAGCTCCTTCAAATGCTATTATCAGGGGCAAACAGGGAGCTGGTGGGCCGTACAAACACTGACTCGCCAGGCAGCTGGTGCCTCATGACTGCTGGCTTTGCCAAATGGGAAGGGTCAGGATTGCGTTTCCCACAGTTTTTCCCGGCAGGAGACACAGTAGAATCTTTACATCCACTTTGGAGGTTAACAGAGCTATTAGCAACCTACTTGTTTTGATTTGTTCCCTACTCTCTCATCTGATGGTGCTGCTGCTGGATACTACGGCAATATTTTTTTGTCCAGTCATAAGATATATGTTGATTACATCTCATATACTTCCCCAGTAGCTTTTTGTGTGAAACTGACACCTTGAAAAAATTGCAACTATGACAACTCAAAACCTTTCACCCTCCCCCCGTTTTTAGTAGTAGCTGGCGTTCAATACTGCCATTTCCTTAATGCTTTTATATTAAGGATACATGCTAGCTAAAGTACACATATAGGAGTTTTAAAATAACAGAAAATTAGATGCATTATTTCCCTCTTATTCTGCACAAAGAAGTTACAACATGAGCTTTCACAGGGGAGATAGAGAGGCAGGACTGGGAGAAACCACCTATGTCCTTAAGGGCAGTTTTCCATTATTAAAGCTTCACAAGCTATGGAAGATTGGTGCAGAAGGCTTGACAGTTTTGTGCTTAAGTTTGCTTTGGACTGATCTAAGAATTCCAATTTTCCCATATTTGAAAATCCACTCTCAGATCTCAGAATGACTTTGAGACAATATTGGAGTCCCATGGGGAGGCTTCCCGAAAGTGCTGAGCTGGCTTCCCTGCTCTCCATTTACTATTCCAACAACTGCTGATTAGAAAAGGATTTGTGTGCCAGATTGCAGTTCCTGTTTGTAAAGATTTACTCACACAAACACACCTTACAGATAAAGAATATTCAGGCTACCTGCAGCATTATACATTCAGTATTTCAGTGGAAACTTTTTTATTCACAGGCAGTGACAGGCAGACTTACTAGGGCAATGGAGGGGGCTAAGAGAATGCTGCCCCTCCTAATACTGCTGTCTGCAATGGCAGCAGCATGGTACCATCCATAATGCAGCTACTCAGCCCTGCAGTATCACACAGATACTTTCCCCTTCTGCTTTCAATTAATCCTGATAGCTCTTAGATGCTACTCAGGCTCTACCTTCCTACCACGGTAGTCACCCATGCTTTAGTTGCCATTGCCAAAATATTTCCTAAGCAGCATAAACACATGCCAATAATGACAGAAAGCCAAGGAGCACTGGAGAAAGTCAATGCCTGGCAAGCTACCTTCTGCAATGGCTAAATGCTTCCGAGGCTGGCCCCAAGCCATTTGCTTCCTCTTGAAGCATAAAAACAAGCAAACACTGCAAAACCTCAGGCTCTCTCTTTAATATTTTTCTCTTTTGGAGCAACAGTCCCAGTAAAAAGATGGGAACTCCTACACTGCTCATATACACCTCTGAAGGCTGGTTTTTCCTCCTCTCTCATTTAGTTCTTCCTCTGTCTCTCATACTGCTCATGAGATCTCCAGGGGTCATGCTGCACCTGTCTATATACACCCAGAGACCTTGTCTAATAACAAAGGTGACTTATTATGTAGTCATTTTTCACGTAGCATTGTATTTTAATTATTAGTAAAACCTAGTATTTTATTTGGTGTACAGTGAAACAATCATACTTTGAAATTAACTATAGGACTATGTAAACTAATAACTTCATAGATTTCCTAAGAATGAAGCCTAGAGACTTAATCAAAAGGGCCAACAGCAGAGAAATTACTTTTTACATTTTGATTAAATCTATTTGAACCTAGACAAGGAAAATGCAATATATATTGAAGGAAGAATCCAATAGAATAACATTGATTTTGCATCATATATTAAAATTTAAAAATAGAAAATGTGGGGGAAAAAAAATCCACTGAAATTGGCTGAAGAGGAATAATCCTGACATCTCTAAAGGATTCTCCTCCAAAAAAGAATAAAAAGGAAAAAAGAGAGAAGAGAAAAAATGCAAAGTAACTATAAATGAAGCATTATTGCTTGAGAACACATTTAAGTATTGAAAACATGATACCATACATTTATAATATAATAGAACATTATAGTACATAATAGAATCAATGTGTATTTTTACAGTTATTGGATTCTAGAATCCTGTTATCAAATATTTCCCTGAACCTCTGAGGAAGTATGCAAACATGTAAACTGAATTTTTCTGGAAGCATCCTCCTGGATCTTTAAGTTTACAAACAGGGAAGTGCCTATAATCATACGTGAATGTTCTAAAAGACAGAGAGAGCCTAATTGTCTATGAATATACATGACAACAGAATTATCACTAATGCTTATTCTTCTGACATTCCTATCACCCAGGTTGAAAGAATATTAAATTTGTGTAGTTATGTTTAGAATTTCAGAAATACCAGAATCAAACTTTAATTTTAAATCCACAGCTACTTTAGAAGCTCCTCTACTATGCCAAAATCTTTACATACAATACGTGGGGTTAGGTATAGAGGGACACCCCACACCTCTCACTTACAACCACCATAGTGTCTTTGCTGTTCACATCAACAGCAACACAAAATGTCAGCATCCTGCATCTAAGGGTAACTCACAGCAAAGAAGTATCGTGTACCAAAAGAGGCAAATGGTAACAAACTACAATAGGTAAAAAACTTGTTTTGTGTAATAAACTTTCATATTTAATTTTTACTGTTCTTGAAGTTATACCTGCTACAAAATTGACTGCCAAGATCCTCACCATTGAAAAGCATAAGACCTGCTGCTGATGTGAGTTTCTGTTCATCTGTTTTTAGGACATACTCTCTCCCTCCTCTTACAGGCCTCTTCATTCTGATTTGCAAACACTGGTGTCTTCATGCTGCTTTCTCTCCTCTTCGCAAGATTTTGCTCTCAAGCTCTCAGTGAGTAACAGTGAGCAAAAAGAATTGGTAAAGTGCCTCATGGCTCTACTCGTCTATGTGGTCACTTTACCAAGATGAAAGGCTCAATTGCACAACACTGTGAACTGCGCACACACTGAGAGCTGTACAGCTTTTAGCCTTCAGAAAGGACAGTGAATCCTCCCTGTGAATACTAAATCTACCTCTGAGCTGCCTGGACACTTCCCAATAAACAACATAGGACCTAGCTTCTGCTTTTGGTAGATAGTTGCTTTTTCAACCTGCATTTTCCTGTGTGGATCTGAAAATGTCTTTCCTTCCACCATGATTCCTTTTCGAATGCCTGGACAAGAGCTACCCACAATTTCAGCCAAAATCCTTCCCTTCTGTCCACAGTGAGACTATGAATGACTACACTTGCAAAAGCTGAAGTTTTTCTGACTGCATGCTAAAATTGCTTCTTGTCTTTCTGCAGCCACTGAACACAGCTTGCAGGTTGTATCCCGTGAGTGGGCATAGAGATAGTAACAGTGCCTCATCCTTGATATTAAGAAGCTCAGACAGAAACTTTACCATGAAATTTCTGCTTTTAAGTAGTGTTATATAAACTGTGTTACAATTAATCCAGTTACAAGTGAAGTCCAATTTTTTTACCAAGGTGGAGAATATGAGGATCCAAATTTCTTTTATCTTCTGTTGGCTCAGTGTGTGGTCCTGGAAAAATCTTTACACTTCCTCATGCTTCTATTCTCCTGTCATCAAAAAACTATTTGTTTTCCTTTATATTTGAATAGACACTGAATTTGGCACTGAGCAACTTGCACAATCTAGATCTTACTGTTCCCCCTACATCTTGCCAAAAATAAAGATAAAACATGCTATGGTTACTTGAAATAATTTCTAATTTATGATACATCCACTTAATCACGGTCATTTTAAAATGTGTTCTTTTAAAACTTTATATGAAATTCTGTAGAAGGGATGTCTAAATTCAGAAATTATACCCTTGGTTTTTTTTTAACAGTGCTGGAAAGTAAGACTGCATTTTTATCACATATATTGTGTTTAATATCTTGTGAAAAAATGCCCAAGTTTCTAAGTGCAATAGGATTCCTGTGATTCACAAAGGTTAAGAAAATACCTCAGCCATCATCAGAGTGCCAGTTACTTAATGCACAAAAGTACCAATAAATGTAAGACCTGAAACGAGAATCAGTGATGAGAAAGAATGCTGGAATAGCTCAAAAACTGGAGTACTGCAGTGCACAGATCTGCGCAGGCTCTGTAGGAAGCTGTAAAGTTGAGGAGCGGACATAATCTTTTATGTGAGAGGGCAATGGGGATGCATCAGTCTCTGCCCTGGGACTGATGATGAGGTGGCCGGGAACTGATGAGCAAGGGTTAGTGGTCAGACCCTAATGTCAGGAAAAGTGTTTATGAAGGGCTAGGAAAGTTGACCTTGATGAGGGATGTGGAAAGTAAAATAAATCTTATACAGGTACATAGGCAGAAAGACAAGAGAAAATGTGGGCTCACTTATGAATGGGTCAGGGATCTAGAAGTCAGGGACATGGGAAAAGCCAAGGTGGACAATACCTTCTTCACTTCAGTCCTTAGGGGTGAAGGAATACCAGGTCACCAAGACCAGCAGGAAAGAACAGGGCAAAAACCACTTATCCTTGGTGGAGGAGATCAAGTTAGAGATCAACACAACTGGAAGCGTGTTGCAAGCAAGTAGGGGGGATGTCTTCCTTCCTCTCTGCTCAGCCCTGGTAAGACATATCTGGAGTACTGTGTACACTCCTTTGGGCTTTCCAGTGCAAGACAGACATGGACATACTGGAGCAAATCTAGAACACTGGAACAGGTTGCTCAGAGAAGCTGTAAAGTCTTCATCCGTGAAAATACTCAAACATGACTGGACACCTTTGTGCATCCAGCTGGGTGTGATGAGCTAAGAGTGATGAACTAAGGTGATGAGCCAAAGTTATGGAGAAGGCTGCGGGCAGCACCCTTGCTTGCCCTGATCATCACTCACTTGTAAATATTACTTCTGTTCTTTCTGCCTCCTGCTTTAAACAAGCAGCCAAAGCAGTCCATCAGTCAGCTTCCTGGGCCAGCACTTTTGGGCAGTCAGAGCCCACATTGCTTGACCACTTTTGCTGGAACAGACAGGTCAGCTTTCATTTCATGGCCTTGCACCCCCAGCAATGGGCACAGCCAGCATCTTCATCTGCTCCCCACCTCCACAAACAAACCCATGGCTGGCTTGCTGGGGTGCAACTCAGAGCTAGCAAGGAGCAGCATGGGCTCCCACAAACACCAATGTGCTCAAAGCCACCCTCATGTCAGGCTAGCTATTGTAACATTGTTGTAATGTTACAAAACATTGTAATGTTGTTAAATATTTGCAAGACATCTTACAAGCCCGTGGTCTAGACACAACACAGTTGCACTAGCTCCAAGGATCAGCCTCCAGAAGAAGTATTGTAAGACAGTGAAAATATGCTAAGGGATGCCACAGAGCCTCAGTCAAGTAAATGGGGCTCAGCCTGTGTGGAAGAGGCCATGCATTTTAAAGTCTTTTTACATGCTTGTAATTTTGGATGCTACCAAAAAGTAAATCTCAAAATAGCAACAGATTTTAAGCTTTAGCATGTAACAGGTTTTGAGTTCGACAGATTTTATTGTACAAATTAGGAAAGAAATGAAAATACACACAAGAAATTTGAATAACTGTTTTCTCTAGGCTCACTGCAACAGGGTGAAAAAGTGTCATGCAAACCCATACATATTTATTCAAAAAGAAGGCCACAGTGCCCTTGATTGCATAGTACAACTCCTACTGCAAATTTGTTTCTTCATAATATTGTACGTGTTTTGCTAACTGACTCAATATACACAATGCTAGATCACAAACAAAAGCTGTTGTTTATAAATGTCAAGCTTGCCAAAAGACCCCAGACTGGACTGCTCTAGCCCAGCCCAGTGATGAAGTATTCTCATTTAACTTCAACAAAGAAGTCAAATCTATGTAAACAAGTGGATGATTTGGCTTATAATCGTATGCTGAATTTAAATTAAGATCTACTAGGCATGTATTTTTTTCAGGGTGGATATTGTATTAGAGAAGCTATCAGATCTTTAAAATTCATCTGCAAAACTACCCCCTCATGGAGTAGGTAGTACAGTTCTCACAAAAAGTACTGTGTGTTGCATTCTCAAAAAACATTCATTTACTACTTCAGTCATCTGAATTTTTTTCTAGAAAGGCCAATGCTCACTTGTCCTTTACAGCAGTTTCGAAGTTCAGCCACAATATGGTGAAGACAAGGGGTTGCATTAACTCTGCAGGACACCAGAGTGCAGAAAGTGACAACAAACTATTTCATCCTTTGTCACTACTCTGGAATGTATTCATGTAATCAGAACAGAACAAGGGGATAATTCCATCCAACCCACAGACTTTCCTGCCATGGACTTTGAGCATAACAGAGAAACTTTAAAGTCTCATGCGTGGCCACACAGCTGAACACTTTCTTCAGTGTCTGTATGAAAGCCGGTGTGTAGACTCAGGAACCTATGGCATTGCCACACCTACAAATGTTGTCAATCTGGCACCATTCCCTGGCATTAGATGGACCAAAATGGCTTCTAAAGAAATTGCTTAAATGCTTGTCCTCTCTCTGGTTAAACAATTATAAACCCTGAATTCAGTTATCAGAGCAATGCCTTCCAGGATTAGGGCTAGAGACTACGAAAAGTGGATTCTCAGTGGCTAGTAGAATCTCAAATTTTGCATGGTAACCAAACAAATCTATATATAAGATACAATGCAGCTTAACATATGCTTATCCAGTGTTTTTATATTTATTACATCAGATACTGAAGAATGATGACTTTTATACTGGATTATTTTCACTCATTATATAGGTAAAACTAGGAATAAATGTCAATATAATTTTAAATATCATAATGGCTATTTCTGTGTATGACACTGGTTTATTACAAACAAGTGTAACCAAACTGTAAGGGACTTTTAGTATCAATTAATAAGTCATGCTTCCAAATTAATTATGGATATGCCTACCACAGCATTATAGTTCTTAACAACAGTGCACTGTGAAGGCAAATCTATTATACTCACTTACTGTGCTTTAATTCACTCCATGGTACAATCTCACTGCACACAAACTTCACATGCCTTTTCAAGACACCTTTCCAATGAAACCAAACTGAAAGATGCATTCCGCGTGTGCACAAAATACGTTTCACCTGCTAATGGGATGCAAGAGCCTCAACTCAGTGAGTGGGCTGCACCCCATTAAGACTTTCAGTATACAGCAAGCACATAGGTAGCAGCAGAAAGCTGTCAGTATGCAGTTTACGCCACACCTTGGAGTGCTTTTTATGCACATAAAGGGCCAGATATGACCTGTTTCACAGTGGCTCCTTATGGTCAGCCTTTACAGTCAGATCTTGACATCTTGTTCCTTCCTCATCCCTGCAAACGGTCATATTTTCCATGTCTTCTTTATCTCAGAATTGTCAACAGGGTGCCACATGGGAAACTACAGGGAATACAGGAAAATACACTTTTTATAAAACTGTGGACAGAGGGCTTGCTGTACCAGGAGGATACCAAACAGATGGCTTGCCAGTGATTGTCTCATTAACCTCTGGTGAGAGGAAGAGACAGGGTAAAATATAATTTAAAAAGATGAAACAATTTCTATGTGGAAAAATTACAAATTCGTCTTCATGAGGGCCCAGAACTTTCAGAGCAGCATGGCAGTACTACCCATGTAACAGAGGGCCTAAGCAACAAAGAGACAGGCACACTACTGAACTTCCAGCACAAGGCATTGTGGTCATCTGTTCCCATCACCAAGGTCAAATATGCAGACTGCACTGGTAGTTAAATCAGGCTTAATAAAGGAGTCTCAGTTTCTCAACTATCTGGTACAGATTCATAAAGAAACCCTGGTACTCAACTAATGGCATGGACATGTGAGCAGCAGGTTGCGGGAAGTGATTCTCCCCTTTTACTCTGCTCTGGTGAGACCCCACCTGGAGCAACGCATCCAGCTCTGGAGTCCTCAGCACCGGAAAAACACAGACCTGTTGAAGCTGGTTCAAAGAAGGGCCACAAAGATGATGAGGGTTGGAACCCCTCCTCTATGAAGAAAGACTGAGAGTTGGGGCTGTTCAGCTTGGAGAAGGTTCCAGAAAGACATTACTGTAGCTTTTCAATACTTAAAAGTGGGCTTATAAGAAAGATGGGAACAGACTTCTTAGCAGGTGCTGCTGCAGCAGGACAAGAGGTGATGGTTTTAAACTAAAGGAGAGTAGATTCAGACTGAATATAAAGAAAAATTTTTTACAATGAGGGCGGCAAAGCACTGGAATGGGTTACCCAGAGAGGTGGTAGATGGCCCATCCATGGAAATATTCAAGGGCAGGTTTGACAGAGCCCTGAGCAACCTGACCTTATTGAAGATGTCCCTGCTCATTGCAGGGGGGTAGGACTAGATGACATTTAAAGGTCACTTACAACCCGAACTATTCTATGTTTCTATGATCTTATATTTATAGTAGAGATGCTGGCAGAGATTAAAACATTTTGCAAATATGCTGACTCAAGGAAAAAATATAGATATTTATACACATATATTTTACATTTCTGCCAAGGCCTGATTTAGGCTTGCTTTGTTTTTTCCATACAAACACAAAATCTCATGATGAGAACACAAATCAACAGCCCAGTGTTTTTATCCTTCAACTTTATGACATTTGTATCTTACCCTATTCATTCTGCCAAGCAAATAAGCATGCCAGTGACAACAGACACTACAGAAAAGACACAGCAGTATAGAATAAAAGATGTTCATAAAAATAACTTTCATCTTAAATGAACTGACTGCTTGTCATGGTTTAAGGCCAGTCAGCCATGCAGTCGTTCTCACACACCCCCCTTTTCCTCTCCCCGTGCTCCCGGAGTGATAGGGAGGAGAATCGAAAGAACGTAACTCTCACAGGTTGAGGTAAGAACAGTCCAGTAACTAAGGTATAACACAAACCACTGCTGCTGCCACTAATAATAATAATGATAAGGGAAATAACAAGGGAAGAGAATACAGCTGCTCACCACCCAACAACTGATACCAGCCCGACCTGTGATCTAACCTTTCCGGGTAACTGCCCCCAGTTTTTACGTCCTGGGCATGACATGCTGTTGTATGGAATACTTCTTTGGTCAGTTTGGGTCAGGTGTCCTGTCTCTGCTTTCTCCCGGCTTCCCCTCCTCCCTGGCAGAGCATGAGACTCAGAAAGTCCTTGGTCAGACTAAACATTACTGAGCAGCAACTAAAAACGTCGGTGTTAACAGCACTGTTCCCAGGCTGAAAGGCAAAAACACAGCACTGCACCAGCTACTAAGAGAAAAACGACTGCTACTGCTAAGCCCAGGACACTGCTTAAATACATTGCTATGTATTATTATTGCAATAGATTGTTTACAGTTGTACCTTATATTAATGCTTCTGATTGACAAGGCTACTATTCCAAGTGTGAGCTATTACAACAGACATCACTGAGGCTGAAGACTGCAGTAGAGCAGTTAGTAGTTTAGCTTCTCAGGATGATTAGGTTTCACAGTAGGAAGTAGTAAGACTTCAGCTGTAGAAGTGTAGAGTTTTATTAGTTCAAGATTGTTCTGTTGTAGACTTAGAGCTCCATCAGTTAAGCCTTTTTTATATATAGATTTTTCAGGGTTTTTTGGAAAATGGTTATTATGACTGTGATCATTACATGGAGGCCTGAAAATCACAGTAAACTATAGTCAATGTTTTGAAAATACTTCTGTGGTATGTAAGAGCAATTTAAGGCAATCTGTTCCTGTACGGACAGATGTAGTAGAGCTCTTGTAAGTTACGTAAGGCTTAATGTCAGGTACGCACAGTGACAGGTATGGGAAAGCTGTTGAGATTGTTAAACCATGCTCTGGTAACAAAACATGGGAGGATACAGACCAGCACACAGGAAGCAGTCATGATGGAATTAGGTAGTTTACATACATTACAGGCAAGCATTACTAGCTGGAACAACAGCAGTGTACACAGCTGTGGAGGTTAGTAAAGAGCTGCAGATAGGGTTACACTGCAGCTACAGAGACTCTATCGTGGACATCAGAACTCCAAGCATACATCCATAAAGCCACCTCCACCGCCATGTCACTCGTACCCGGAAACACATCCAGAATGAACAGACACCAATTGCCACGAAGAGAGCCGCTGGTTTTCTCAGCTGCGTGTCAGCACCGCACCTCGGCCCCGCTACCTGCACAGGGTCGAGGAGACTGAGGCCCATTGGCGCGGTATAGCCCAAGGAAGCCACCGGGAGCCCCAGGGCCTTGGCTGGGCCATAGTGTAGCCCTGGGCCTCCTCACCGGAATATCGCAGGCGGACAAGGCCATCGCGGAGCCACACGGCTGCGTGCCCGGGAGCTGCCGTTCCTTCTGCCTTAAAATGGCGGCAGCCGGGTAGCTCCCCGACCGCCGGGGGCTCCTCGCTGCCATTTTCCAGGGGAAGGAGGCGTTGGTCGCCTGTGACAGGCAGCGGTGGGAGGGGTAGAGAAACCGGCGCTGGGCCACACTTCCTGCCCGTCCCGCCCGGCGGCAGTCCCCTTGTCCCCGGGCGGGCGCTCCGAGACCCCTCCAGTGGCAAGCGCGCCGCAGCCCGACCCACTGCTCCCCGCCCGCCGGAAGTGGCGTCAAGCGGCTGCGGGCCCGGCGCAGGCAGCCGCCGCCCGGCCAAGCTCCTCTCTGCGGGCGCTTGCCGTCACCCGTCCCCGGCAGCCCCGCCGCGCCTCCGCTGCCTCCGTCTGCACAGGCCACCCTCGTGTGGCGTGAGAGCCGCCTGGGACACGGCCCAGCTGCAAGAGCCGCCCCCTGCCGCCCGGCGCCGTCCGTTAGTGCAGGCCCCGCCCCTTCCGGGACTCTCTGGCTGGGCCGCCGCCTCCTCCTCCCTCGCTCGCTCTCCCTTTTGTGAGTTATAGCAACCGTTGCCTTGTGAATCAAGCGCCATAGTCACCGTAGTCCTGGCGACTGTTACCCATCAACAACAACCGCACCTCTCCTGCTCCTCCTCCTCCTCCTCCTGCTGCTGCTCCTCACCCCCTTCCTCATCGTCACCCACAACAACAACAACAACAGCCACCTCCAGCAGCAACGACAGCGGGAACACCACCACAGCCCGCCTCAGCCCAGGTGAATACGCTTCTCGGGCGCCAGCCGGCCCTCCCTCCGCTCTCCCTCCCCCAGCCGCTGCCTCCCCAGTTTTCGCAGCATCCGGGCTGGGGTGCTCCCTTGGGCAGTGCCGTTGGCCGCGGCGCCGCGAGGGGTACGTGGGTCGCCCTCGCGGCTCCCCCGCTTTCCCCTGCCGCCACCCTTCTCCGTCCCTCTTCCCTGTGCCTTTCTACCCCCTCACTCCCCGCCCCGTTGGCCCTTGGTGTACTTTGCGGTTGGGTGGGGAGTACGTTCTTGAGAGGGGAGATTGGGATGGGGGTGCCTGTTGGGCGGGGAGGGGAGCTGGCCGCCGTGCGAAGTGAGGAGGAAGAGTGGCTTGGCGGTGATGGGGACTGAGGCACGCTTCTGGGACCTCCAGGACAATTGCATGGATGCGGTGGGTATGCATCTTACTCGGTCTCTCGTTTGCATGGATGAGGGACGTGGAAATTGGGGAACGAGGCCCGGCCACAGTCTAAGGTTACTTACTTAAAACCCGAAAGAAATCGTGGGGTGGGAGGAAAGATGCAGCCAGACACGGATCCTGTAGCATATCGAGAGGCAGGGGGTGTTTTTCCTTTCTACTTACAGGGGCCTTGTTCGGATTTGACGCGACTGCTAATTGTTGCGGATTTTTGTAAACTTGCCATGTCTTACAATGATACTCTTGTGCTATCGATCGTATCAATCACTTTTTTGTGCTTTATGTAGCCATGTGATTTTTTTTCTTTTATTCATAATTAATGTTGCCGCTTATTTTAGTGCAAGCTGTATTTTCTTTGTATTGTGTAGCGTTTTTCTGCTTATTCAGTACCACCCCCACCCCCCATACACACACAGAGCAGGAAGGGTTTTTTCCTTTCTGCACTCCTTCTGCAAGGGATTATTTTTTAAATGATGCTATCGTACTGCCAGTGCATGTGTAGGTCTGGTTTATGCATAGTGAATTATGTTCATGTGTAGAGAATTCATTTCATTTCCCTTAAACTCTCCACAATAAAGGAAATTCAGGATATTGACAGTGAGTTTGTGTGCTGAGCAACACAAAGAAGGGAGAAAACAAGAAACAGCACTAAAAAAGTCTTTGTGATTTCATAATTGCCACTGTATTTCGTGAGTACCTTTGGGAAAGAGGGAAGAGGCAACTTTTTACCTCTCAAAGAGCAGAAGTAGAAATTGTTATTAATGAGGATGGTTTATGGTTTGTTTTTTTTTAATCCAGAATACTTGTTTTCTTCATCCTTTTTGTGTCTGCTTATTAAGATATCAAGATCTGTGTTGTCAGTGATATCAGATTATACTTTATATACTTTTGAAATTATATACTTTTTAAATCCTGTCAGATGCAGTGAATTTTTGGCATCTATTATGGCAATGAAATTCTCTTTCAAAATGTCCATATCCAGTTGCATGCTCCCCTTAGACTTGTAAAATCATGTGTGGCAAGCTTTTTTCTTTTTGAATGATAACTTCCTTATTTCCTGATTGCTTTATTTAGTAAAATAGGAAAAAAGATGTTCTTGGGTTTAATCTAAACCCTGCATTATAATTGTATATACACTTTTCCTGGGTTTTTATCTGTAGAAGACAGTATAAAATGCAGGGTTTCTCACTGCAATTTCAACAGTAACGTGTTTGTCTCTCATTTGAACTACAAATGATTGTGACATGGGCAATTTTACCAAGCAGCTATCAAACAAAAAACATGCTAAGCTGTTAGTGCACTGTTGATCTGTTGATATGAATATTTCTTAGACTAAGGCATATTGGATCTGTCCTTTTTTTTTTTTTTTAATGTATATTTCATGGGCCAAGAAGAACTTAGAAAATATATTATTTCAGTAATGACCAAAGTTCTCTACATCATCATCTTTTGTGATTTCACTCAAAGGTGAAACCACTGAGTACTGATTTTCTAGGTCTTGCTGTTAAATAAGCTCTAAAGGCAGTAAGAATTTTAAGTATGACTTACAGTACTGTATCAGTTATATGGCACAATTAAATCTTAATGTATTTGTCATTTGTTTTATTGGGTAAACTATATGATTCATTGGTTATAAAATGTTTGCTTGGATTCAACTGTTGTTGAAAAGAGAGGCTACTCGTTCTGCTCCATGCCTTTCTTGAGTAGCCCTCTTACAGCAGGACAGAATACTACTTGGGATGGAATCCTTCCTAGATGTTGAATCTCTGCAGAACATGTATCCAGACCTTTGGTAGCAATGGAAAGTGCATGCATAGGCTATTAGACAAACTTACTGTTTTAGCTTTGTGAGGAGACATACATGTGTTTCTTAATAAATCAGATTAGAAGTACATGATTTTGTCTAAAAGCAAAGACTTTTAGTACTATTTAGCGATATGTTCTTTAGAAAGTGACTGCAATTTGGGAAATAATTATGCAACTGTAATCACCTGCTTTAATATTACGGACTTCACTGAGAAAAGTATTGACTTTTAGCTATCTCTGAAATACAGTAATGATCGCAAGATCTGCATTATGTGTTCTGATTTCCTAATGCTCTCAGTTATCAAATAACTGGTGTTTGTGATGGTGACCAGTGTTTGAAAATGAGGTGGCTTCTGATTTATTTTTTTTTCCCCATTGTTTTTCATGACTTAGACTTTGTAACTGTCTAATTGTGTTTTAACATAACCTCATGAGCCTCAATGGGTCGTATGCTCTGTTCTGTTATTACTGAGCTGACCCTACATTGTGCTGCTCTGGAGAAACCCTTTCAGTAATGTAATGTAGGTAAATGAAATGGAAATCAAAGATACAATGCTGTTAAAGAGTTTAAAGTCAGAGTGCTTTATTTGATAATTAGGTTTGGCTTTGTTAGCACTATCCTGTTTCTTGTTCCCACTTGATAGGGTAGTTTCCTAATCACAAAATCATCTAGAGAATAAATTCTGTAATTTATTTTTTTTTTTCATTTACTAAACTTTACATTGAGAAGGAAGGCTGTTATTGTTTTCCTCTCATCCTGCTTGCAATGTAAGCAAGTATCTAAAATGCAATAATCTTTTATCATTGCAGTTCTAGCTAGTGTTTCTAGCTTCACTTTGTCCTCTTATGAAAGGTTTCCTTCCCTCTTAAGGTATTCTGAATTAGTCGTATTTTTACCTGCAGTAAAATGAATTAGTTTTCAACAATATAAGTTATATGACTCTTGAAGCCCTTTTTAGAAATTATTTTCAACTGAAACAACATGTTGTGAGTGCATCACAAATACAGAATAAAATATAAGCTCTCAGTGGTACTGAAGTGTCCTTGTAGTTGGAGTTCCATTTCCAAATCAAGCTCTTTGTCAAATGAATGTTATTGCAATACCAAAAGCAGTGTGTTTTTAAATTATGAATGAAACTATTATTTTATTACTAATAATGAGGGCTGAAAAATTAATGAGGCTTTTTAAATGAATTGGCTAATGCTTGAATCATGTTTTTCTGTTCACCACAAGTTTATTTACGTATTTCTGGTAACATTCGTTGTCAATCGCAACAGTACTTCTCTTTTCTCACAATCTACCAGTATTTTGGAAATTTAAGGAGCTGTGCATATACTGTTTGGCTAAATCTAGTTTGTTAGGGACAGATGGCTGATTTAAACGTGTTTCACTTCCAGTTCTTATGTGTTATGTTGAGACTTCCAGAGGTTTACAGAAGAGCTGCTTAAAGCAGGTGGTGATCTCTGCTTTTGTGATTAGGAAAATGTACTTTTGTAGGAAATTATTTTCCCAGTGAGTAGGAGTGTTATAGTAGTTAACATGTCATATCAGAGTTTGAGGTGTTCCATACAGTATAATCATGTTATTTTTTTAATTCTGTTCTCATTGGACTTTTAAAGAGATGTGACTATTTGGGTGTGAAATTTAGCAATTTGCGACTGTGCGATATAGTCCCAATAATTTTCTTTCTTTCAAAACCAGGAGCAGATATATTGCTTGATGTAACAATTTTTTTTACTGAATTACCTTTTTTTCTTTAATAATATTTGACTTTATTTCTAATAAAAATGACTTATTAAGAACATAGGGTAAATTTCAAACTTCTTTTTTTTTCCCCCATATTAGCACACCTGCAATTTTCCTTTTAAAAATTATTTTGTTCTTTAATAGTTATAATTTCCCCAGTTATAAAACATTTTCATAGAAACAATGAAATTGAAATTTGATTTCTAATAATTCTGAGGCATTTTTAGTTTCTAAGGGGTTTTTTTTGTTTGTTTTCTTTTTTATAATAATGACTGGTGTTTATTCATAGTTGTTTTCTTTCTAATAGATGCACCAGAGGGTGCTATGCTATTTGAAATACAAAAAGGAAAGAAAATCCTAAAAAACATTTCTTGCAAATACATTGATAACATATATGTGATTTGAATATATCTTGCTTATTTTTTTCTACTCTTTTGCTGTTCATTGCAATATATCAGGCTTCCTATTTTGTCAGTATTATGCTCAAAAGCATGGGAGAAATGAGTGTATCCGTGTGTGTAGGTATATATATAAACGTACACACTTAAAATACAATCTCTGTTCATTTAAAGAGAACAAATATTTATATGCAAATTGTGGCTATATAGCATATAGCTGAGATAGTGTATGCTTACTGAAGTAAATTATTGCTCACCTTGAAAAGTTAGATGAACTTGAGAAATGCATTTTGGAGTGACTTTTATTCTATGTTATATTTTTTTATTTATAATCCGTATTCATATTTTATGTAACTTGAGCATTTATAGCTGAATTCTTTTTAAAAAATTATTGCTGTTTATAGTTGTTTTGTTTTTTTTTCTTTGTGGCTGGAATTCTTCCTGGGTAAGACTGAGGTTGAAGTTTACCTGTTAACTTCCAAATTGCAAAAGATGCATGAGCTCTAGTTAATTAGGATAGATATCTTTCTCAATTGATCATGAGTTACGGGAAGAAAAAAAATCAACCAACCCCACTAAAACCCTCCACTCTCCAAAAAACGAAATAAAAACCAGCATTAAAGTAGTATCCTCTGTATATATGAGTACCACTGTGTTACATATCAAAAATTTCTCTGTGTCTGTGAACCTAACAGATTAAAATTTCACTGTTGTAACTTCTGTAGCTTAATAATATGTATTGTTTTTCCGTACACCATAAGATTGGTAAGTTAATGTTTCTTTTGTGTGTATGGATAACGGTGCTTAGTGCATTTCAATTTTCTGTGGAAAGCATGTGGAAAGGTACAGGTTGTTTTTCCTGTTCTACCGTGGTACCATGGTAAATTGCTTATCTTCAGTTTCCTAGCTTCAGATATAGTGACCCAAAATCAAAAGGCAGTGGATGAACCATACTGTCAGTTGTACTTTAAAAAAAAAAAAAAAAAAATCCTATGTTACAATTTTAACACATTTTAATACATTTTCATGAGGCTTGGAAGTTTAAATTTTGGCAATTCAGACTTCCTCTGTAAATCTGTAGCTTCTGACCTGTCTTACTTGTTTAAATTCCTCAGTGGCATCGGTAACAATGCTGTGAGAACACCAAAGATTGTATATTAATTGCTGAATTTAAGTGATTTATATTCATTCATTAATAAGAGGAAAAAAATACCTAGAATGATTTTTAAAGGTTGTTTCATCCACCCATGAACCCAGTACACTGAGTATATATCAACTTCTTAGACTTTCTTGGAGGAAAGAGTTTCTTTAGTTCTTTCATTTTCATCTCATTGAAATCTTATTTCAGATAGGTTTATAATGTCTTTGAGGCAAGAACCATGTATTTAGATTTTGTTCAGGCTTTGGATGCTACCACTACAACTGATGACTCATAGCTGCATTTATTGTGGATTTGCCAAGTAAATGGCTTCTCTCTTCTGTTTTATTACCTTGTGATAATTAATCTGTGTTTTCTCTTACATACTACCTCAGGGATGTTTCCTGAGCACTTAAACTCACTGTAGTTAAATCATACAACATTGCAAAGTATAAATAGAAATGGGCAAATCTATTAAAAGCTGCAGGATGTTACTTTTCAGGTGCCATTGAATCACTTGAGTTTGCTTCAGTCAAGGTACTGTGTTTTCTTGTTTGGTTACTTCTTTTTCTATGTTGCTTACCTATACTTCCCTTATGAAGAACTGAAAAAACATAATGGGATTCTGAGCCAGAAGTACATACAATACAGTTATTAAGGTTATATATAGCTATGTATTATGCTTATATGGAGCTAAATTTCAAAAATACATATTTAACTCCAATGAGCTAGTTCATATCTGCTGAATTTTCAGGTGATGCATTTTACATTGTTTCCAGAGTAACTTTGGTCTGATTTTCTCCTCCTGCTGCCCCACACCACCTCCACCCCAATGTACCAAAATCCAAGGGGAGAAAGGGAGCACTGTTCGGTTATGTAGCTCCCTTAATTTGACAATGGTTTTGAATATTTGTAGGCTATCTGAAAGGTTTGCTTGCTAGTGTATTAAATGACCTGGATTGCCAATTTGAGCTAGTGTCTTTCAGTGTGATCTGTTGAAGATTATCCACAAAGCATTTACAGAAGCTGCTATTGGTCTGTGTAGCCTCATCTGTACAAAATGAGATTCTATCACCTTTTTTTTCTTTCTTATCTGTTGGTAGCATTCTGCACTGTGAACAGCTGAGAGTGCATTTTGACAGTGCAAGTCTTAGATGAGTTGACCTACAAAAAGTAACTAGTATTTAGTTTATTATTAGGGAGGACTAAGTCTACTCATTAGGGAGGTGAAAGCAAAAATAATAAAATTTATTGTTATTATTAGGGAGGACTAAGTCTATTCATTAAAGGTAGGTGAAAGCATTCTTGCCATTGGAATGGGTGGTAGATGTCAGGATTTCTGTCTTCATCTTAAATGTCTTAAATGTGAAGATTCACCTTCTATTTAACTGCTGCAAAGAGTTTTCAGAATTCTCCATCTAGAGCCCCAAGTACTTTTCTGCTCTCTCTCCCTCCCTCTTTACCGTCCTCAAGTCTGTGCTGTATTCTTACCTCTTTGATACTCCATATTTTGCATGAGCAGGAGAGACAGTAGAGGTACAGGTTTAGTGAAGGCAGTTACTTTCCTGCTCCACATTCTTGTTGAGTTCTTCCATTAGGAAGGATATGTGGCTATACACAAAAGATTGTTAATTTGTATTTCTAGTTAAGGTTTTACATGCTGTGTTTATTACGGTGATTACATGTTAATGGCTTTGGGTCTCCTTGAGAATTTGTAAAGAAAATAAACTTGCCTTAAAACTACTTGCTTTAATTAAAAACCTGTGCTTGCGTTTTAAAATAATTTTTTTGGGGAAAAAGAGTTGTTCTATAATCACCATTTTAAAACTAAATTTACTCAAAATTTCTGATTAAAACCCCTAAATTAATGATCAGATCATGCACAGTTTACAGTTAATTTATAGGAAGTTCATGTTTAGATATCTATAGGTCCACAGACAATTACCCCTATTTATAAAATTAACATATGATTTATGAAAACTAGATTACTTCTGCGGAAAGGTTTGCTTGGACTCATTCCTGTATAACCTGCTCTTGGTGGCTGTGCCTTGGCAGAAAGTTCGGACTAACTGATCTCCTGAGGTCCGTTGCAGCCCTCATGATTCTCTGATTCTATGAAGGTCTGACTGTATTCAAAATTACATTAGCCTTGGCTGGTGAGGAGCAGTTGAACTACCTGCATAGTAGCTGATTTACTAAATTAACTGTTAGCCATGAGGTGAAACTGATGTCCTAGCTTGTTGAACATTCGTAGCTAAGGTCATGTCAGTGTGTTGGTTTGCATTTAGTATTTAGTTCACTCCTATCTCATTTGGCCCACTCTGTGTTAAATGAGTTCAGCTGAGTTGCAGTGTGCTAAAGAGTCAGTAAATAACTCTTCCATATTTATTTTATTGTTTTCTATCAGATTTAGTAAATGGAAAAAGTAGAATCCAGCAGATTTTGAACTCTGAAGGGTTGATTCTGTGTAATAATAATAGCAATTCCTTGTAACTTGTAGGAAGACTATTATTTGGAAAGCTCTTCTGTAAGCTATGTCATTCTTATGGTTGTTTTAGGGATTAAAACATGCTTAGTTTTAGAATAGAAGTATGTATCACAGAAGTATGGCTCCATTCGCTTATTCTGTGGAAATCCTCTTGTGCTCAGATTCTGGGTTTTGAAGTGGGACAAGTGAGAATGAGCTAACATGAAACTCTATGTGGCATTGTCTCTTTCCAGTTTTCCAGGTGCTTTCCAACTGAAGGTTGTCCTGAGTTGCTCTCCGAGTTTTATTCCAGCTCTCTGAAACTCCTTTGTACTGTAAGGAGCATAATCCTGACATGGTTTTTCAAGGAACAGTAGTGGGCAGATAAATTTGTAGAGGTTTTGGTGCACTGGGTGTGTAATTATGTGGAGATAAGAAGGGCTTAGGACTTTCCAAACCTCAGGCTGGATCGCAGAATTCAGGTGAAGTACACTTCACTAGTGAACTTATAGCAAATTAAGGGCAAGGTTTATTTGCAGAAGACTGAGAATTAGAATTTGTCGTACAAAGCAGTAGTATAATTTATCATGTAAGTAGTGATTCTGTTTTGTGGAACAGGGCTTCTCCTAGTATTTTAAAGGTGGTGTTTTTATGCCTGTTCAGTTGCAGCTGTTGGAGAGCAAAACTTTACGAACTTACGTGGTCTGGGTTATTCAGATTTCAATTACCATCTTTTATCAGTGGTTGTTTGGGGAGGCAGATCTTACTAAGCTTTAAATTTTGGGTACTAAAATCACTTGCCGTGATCCTGATATGAGCCACTGAGTCAAGTTTTCTGTCTTTAATGGAGTTTGAAGGTGTTCAGTATCTTCAGTGCTTGTCTTTTCTATATTGTAGATTTTTTCTGATTGAGTTCTGAAGAAACTGACATTTCCTGACTTATGGGAAGAGCTAGACACAGGATCATACCTGAAGTGTGGTGACCAACTTTCATCATCTAAAAAAGACGTAGTTTTCATGTGGCCTTGAGTCATAAATTGCACATCACAAATGTATTTCAGATAGCTGAGATGAAGGTGAGTTTTAGGATTGCTTTGCATGTGGAAGACTGCCTTTTAAGGTCTCCTACTGCTTGATTTGAGGATGATGTACTGGCTTAAATGATTGGGACCTGGGACAATCCAGTGCTGTTAATCTCAGCAGCTTTTAATGACTTGTGTCCTCAGCACAGTCATAAGCTTGGGATATTAAAAAGTTCCTGTGTCAGCATAGTCGTGTTGTTGATTATGTTACGATCAAAGGATGGATACTCTTCAGCTGAATTTCTTGAAAGCTCAACATCAGCAGGCTGGGCATCTGTAGCCTACTGAAACAAGATTAAGATGGAGCTAGCAGGTTGGTTTTTCGGTTGGTTGCTTTTTTGTTGGTTTGTTTTTGTTTGGTTTGTTTTGGCTTTTTTTTTTTTTTTTTTTTTTTTTACCTGTACTGAAAATACCTAGTGTTTTTATTGAAGTATAAAATTTTCTTCTCTCACCTTATAGCATTGGAAAAGGTGTAATGTCCAAAGCAGAAAAACAGATGTATCTGACAGGAGATTGGAAGTTAAGTTTTGGTCATCTATAACAAAGAAAAGAGTATGTGTTTGAAGTTGTGACCAGAAATGCTAATGTACATAGTCCAAATCTGTTGTATAGGAAGGGCAACATAGCAGGATTTGGCCATTAAAAATGGCTTGAAGGTGTAATTGGATGTTAATAATGGGTGTGGACATGTTGATTGATAATATGGAAAATCCTCTAATAAAATTAGCTGTGTTATCTCCATAAACCAAGCTTCCTAGTCGCAAGTGTAATTGTTTTATATCTGTGCTTCTGAACTCCCAGTGATCTGCTTTCATTAGCTAATATTTATATTCTGGTTTAAAAAATATATCTATTCTACATGAAGTACTTGTGTCTTGCATGTGCAGATTCAAAAACTTTTTACATACTCTGGATACAGCATTTAACTTGCTAATATGGAAATGGTTAAGTTTGCAAAAACCCAAAAGAATACCAGATGCTTAGGGCATTCAGTGCTGTGTCCTTTGGTGGTTGTTTTTTTATTGAAAGAGGAAACGATATGTGGCAGATAATTTCATAGGAATAAGAATCATCTATTAATACACATCACCTTATAATCTAGGTGGTTCAACCTTGTCAAATGGAGTTACATTATGGCAGTGGGTAAAACTGGTGGGTTTGCACATCTCTTACTGTTATCATGCTGTTTATGTATAAAGTGTATTTTTCTCAAATAGTCTGTTGACACAGAGTGTTAGAAAGTGCATCTTTTCTTACGAGTATATAGATTATCTGTTGTCATCATGGGTTTTTTTGTGCTACTTGGTGAAATCTAGTACAAAAGCTGTCACTGAAGACAGGATTCTCTTTCAGCTTACTTTTACAGTAATATACTTGCCAAAAGGGAGAGGAGTACCAATCCCATGCAGCTGTTCTAGGTCTTCACAAGACCCTCAACCCGTAGTCTGTAGACTGTGGACTGGGGACAGAGTGCCTGGAAAGCAGTGCTGCAGAGGAGGACCTGAGGTCCCTGGTTGGCAGTAAGCTGAATATGGGCTGACAATGCTCCTTGGTAGTAGAGAAGGTCAGTAGTATTTCTTGGGATGTATGAACAAGAGTGTAGGAAGGAAATTGAGGGAAATTATTATCCCACCCTTGTCTGGAGTTACTAGGCAACATCTACACCCGTGTTTAGTTTTGCCCTCACCATCCTGCCATGACATGAAAGATGTTGATAAACTGGAGTTTAGCAGAGGGCAACTAAGATAGTCATGAGCTGGAAAAACAAATGTCTGTGAGGAGACACTGAGGGACCTGGACTTGTTCAATCTGGAAAAGAGCTTCATGGTCATAATAGCAGCTTTGCCCAGTACCTGCAAAAAGATCATCAAGAAGATGGAGCCAGTTTTTCACAGCAGTGCATGGTGGAAGGATGAGAGACTATGTTCCCAAGATAAATCACGAGGTTTACCCTGGAGATAAGGAAAATCCTTTTCCCCATGAAGACAGCCCAGCAATGCAGCTGGGGGCAAAGCAAGGCTTTGTCATCTCTGTCCTTAGAGATTTTCAAGCCCTGCCTGGATAAAGCCTGGAAGGGCTAGTCTGATGCCTAGTCTGAGCCTGCTTTGGGAAAGAAGTTTGACCTGAGAGCACCTGAAATCACTGGCAACCTGAATGATACTATGGTTTTACTTGTGACTCTTGACTTTACACAAGTTCCTAGGCTGTAATTGGTTTGTTGTCTTTTTCATGTTGGTCGGTTCCTCTTCTAAGGCCTGCATCTGAATCTTCATCTCTGGAGGTAAAAGAGGAGTGATAGTATCTAGATCCAAAAGCACAAAATAGTTGTCTGAGACATATCACAAAGATACCATTTGGGTGCCCAAGAGATGATCTCCCTAAGAACACAGGACTCTTATGTTCCTTTTTCCTTCAGTGCATTACTACAGTTACGTTATTTTGGCCCAACACTTTATTCTCTGGATTTCACAGACTTGGGATTGGACATAGACTGGATTTCATGCGTTTATTTATTAAATAGTTTACAATAAAACCTTGAGAATTCTCACTGGAGCCCTGCAGCATCAAAAGTAACAACCGTATAAAAAACTGCAATAGAAGGAAAACAAATTTGTTAGTCTCTTCAGGAAAAGGTAGTTATGGATTTCAGAAGCAAGAAGGAAAGGCCTTGGTTGAATACATGGCAAAACCAAACCCCAGTTGTTTATTTCCATGGGCTTTTATTTGTGTGTATTTCTTAAGGTCTTAATTTGCATTTCTTAATACTTTCATTGTAGCAAAACAGGAAAGTAAAAAGCAAACTGCAAACAAATTTTTTATTGGATTTTATTTAAAAAATTAAAATTAATTTGGTATTTCTTTGATTCACTGAGAACAGTTCATGGGTATTGATGAAGCATTCTGTCCTTGACTAACTGACTGGTTTGTAAGCGCAATTCAAAAAACAAAGGCCAGGAGTCTGAAAAGTGTTGTGCTTTTATGGGGGAGGGGGTTTGGTGGTTGGGTTTTTTTTTTTGTGGTGTTTTTTTGTTTCTTCATATTTTTGCTTTGTTGTGTTTGCATGTTTGGGGTTTGGTGTTTTGGGTTGGGTTTTTTGTTTGTTTGTTTTTTCTTTTTTGCTGTGTTGCTTTCTGTTTGGTTGGGGTTTTTTTCCCCTGCCAGTACTGGGAAAATCTAAAATACTTTCCATACAGATGACCATTTCTGAGTGTCTGTAAGGAGGTATTTGTTTAGAAAAAAAATGTTTCTTTAATCATTTAGATGCAAATAAAAATGAATGGCAATGATGGTGATGAAGAGCAGTGGTGTAAGGAAGTGTATATGGCAGCAACTACTATTGGTGAAAATAGTTTTGTAATCAATACTTCTATTGATTGTACTGGTTCTGTTTTTGTTGTTGGTTTTTGTTGGTTTTGTTTTTGTTTTGGCTGGGGTTTGATCACTTTAGGGCATCCAGATGCCAAAGTGCACAGCAAAATTAATATATCTCTTACTGTTGTTCAACACAGCTTGAAGGATAAGCAAAGACATATGTATATAATACTAATTGTGATATGGTCTTGATAATCAAGGTTGTACGAGAAAGTAATCTCTTTCTTTAAATTCAGATGTTTCATTCTTGTCTGAATCAAGTTCAATGACAAAGGTGTAAATAAGCAAATACATTATTCAGAACCTGCATTTTGATTTTATTCATAAGTTGTTAAACTTACCTCCTTTGAATTTCAGTGGAAGAGGGACATAAGATTTCCGTAGTGTTTGCAGTGCATTTTTTCTTTGGAAAAATCCTTTTCCAAGTTGGACTAAATAACTGAATATGCAGTGAAACTTCAAATGTCCTGAAAGATCTAATGCCATAACATAAACAGTGCTTTTTTCAAGTACCTCAATTTTGCTGCGCTTGTCTTTAAGAACATTCCTGTCAAGTAGGGTACATACCTGGATTTTGTAAGTGATTAAAATGAACACCAAGGAAATTTCTGATACAAAGTTTGCTAAGCAAAACAATGAGCTTTGAGAAGAAAATTAAATAGAATAATATTTAGGGTACCTCAGAAACTACGTAAGTAGTATTCAGTGTTGGTGTTGTACATGTCATAGTTTAGATATTTGTGTTCCTGTATGACAAATGAGATAGCTCATGGTATCCATTTAATAATGTTAATTAACTGTTACTTGGCAATTAAGCAAAACAATGAAATTATGGAAGTTACGTAGTCATAGATTTTTATTTTAAGACTTAGAAATCAAATTCAGTTTCTGCTCTTCAGGACATATACCTTTAATAAATATTGTCACCAAACATTATAGAATCATAGAATAGTTAGGGTTGGAAAGGACCTTAAGATCATTCAGTTCAAACCCCCTGCCACGGGCTGGGACACCTCTTACTAAACCATGCCACCCAAGGCTCTGTCCAACCTGGCCTTGAACACCACCAGGGATATCTGCATTGTTTTCTTATTCGATATATGTGCTGTATGGTGGAACCTAATAAATCTTACTAAATAATTATTGAAATTAGTTAACATTATCTTTCATTAAACCATCTTTCAAAAGTAATTTACATTGTGCAAAGATCAAGGTTTTTGTCAGATATTATGAAAATTTCTGTTAGGAATGTACTGTAACCTTGGAAGCTGGAAAGCAAACAGACAAATACGCTTCAGATCCAATTGTACAATTATTGATATTGCATTTGTATTGTAAGTAGAATAGCCATAAACATAGTGATTTGTTAACGATTCACTATTGTACAGTACTAGGTTGATTAATAATTTCTTTTTTTATAATGAATGTACTTTTCCTAATTTTATGCCTGTGTGACTCTGTTGTTCATTATTCGCTACTTTATTTGGATTTTACACCGTACTTCCTATTTTTTCTATCTTGCTGATTTTTTCTTTTGAGGGGTAAAAAAGCTATGCCGGATAATCCTAGCTAATAAGCAGCATTATGCGTGCTTTTATTTCACAATTTCATGCTTTCACATGCTTTCTAAAGTCAGTCTTAGCTAAGAGAGAACTGTTTCAGAGAGAAATGCAATGTTAAGGAAGGAGGATTTGATAATTTCAGGGTATCATTTGTAAATATATGCATGTAATCTAAATGCAGGTGTTGGGGTGGTTGGTTTTGGGTCACACGTGAAACGAAAATAAAAATACTGATTTCTGTCCAGGAAATGCAATCGAAGACTTTGTTCGAATTGCTATCTTTTAAGGTGCTCAGTACTCTTGGGCTGGAAAAAGAGCAGAATGCACTGTTTGCAACTGTCTTAACAGCAGGGTGGACAGAAAGCTAGGTGGGAGTTTTTTGGCGTGTTTGAGTTAACTGAGATTTTTTGGTTTATTTCTGTTTATGAATTTGTATATATTGTTACATTGGAAATATTTTATGATTTTGCGAGAGACCAAAATCAAGCTGCTTTTCTCTCCTCACTCCTACCCCATGATAATAAAAAGTGACTTGTGAATAAATATATGCTTTAGAAAGCTAATATACTGGAAAATGTCATATGAGAAAGGAAGGTTAAAATGAGTATCTTAAATGTTGTCCAGTGTGATCCTGAATTTCAAGCATGTTTGGTAAAACAATATTCTTACAGTGAGAGTATTTCTTTGTCGTTGCTTCTGACAGAATATATTTCTTTATTTCCTGTAGAATTACTGGATTTGCTCTTAACTTCAATATGTATTGCTTAAACACTAAAGAAAAATCTTTATAAGCACAATGAAATATTAGTCACCTCATAAAACTATACTCAGATGGCAAAGGACGTGGATCCTTTTATCAGTTACTGTATGTCTTTTTTTTTTTTTTTTTTAATCTTTTACAAAGCAGAATGAGATCGATTTCTTTTGAACTAACTTTAAGAAGGTATTGGGAAAATGGTAATTTAAAATTACTGTACTTTAAATATATAAAAAAGTATCTCTTTAAAAATCTACCACTTTACTTAAGATTCAGTCAATGGAGCAGGGTGAAGGATATCTGTAGGACAGAAAGCAGTATTTTAAAATCAAGTAGCTTCTCCTAAATGTGTGTATTCAATTTTGTAATTATTCTGTGAATACTTGTTTGAAAGTTTTCTTTCTGGAGTATATATACTTAAAAATTTATTGTTCATTTTATTTTTTTTCTTTTTCCTAGGCAGGAAATTAAAGTATACACCACTCATTAAGTCTCCCTTCATGTCAACATTTTTTTGTTTTATGATGTGATGGCAGTAATACCTGTTTACATATGTTTTGTAATTGCAGTTGTATTTTCAATATTTTTTTGGCACTTGTTTTAGTTATTGAACTGCACTTCAGTATCCACTGTTCAGTGGGTTTTCGTCTTCCCCACCCTGTTCTTCATGGATGCCTGGCTTGCATGTGGTTTAATATTTAACAGTTTACCTGAGATAATTGGCTGGGACAAGGCTGCTAAGGATCGTACATTGCAGACATATTGCTATCCCTACAAGGCTGGATTGTACAAACAGCCTACAGCTGCTGTTCTTTGCTTCCAGGGTCTGAATGACTTTTTTCTTTGCCAGCAGCCACTTTGCTTTCTTGTTTGCCAATCTAGTTTTCTCTCAGGGTGCTTTAGTCTACTTCATGTCAATGCACACAAAATTGACACTTGAAAGATATATTCTGAGGAACATTCTTTTAACCAATTTTATATAATTGGAAAAAAATATGTATTGAGAAGTTCAGAATCTCTTCCTTTTATCAGCAACATGAGAATAGGTGAATCTCCAATGGTGAGGAAAAAAATTACTGCATGTAGGAATTGGTTGGGTTTTGTTTGGTTACTGGTTGGTTTTGTTGTTGTTTTGGAGTTGTGGTTGTTTTTTTTTTTGTTTATTTTGTTTTTATCCCCCCCGCCCGTCGTCTTTTTTTATTTTTTCTTTTTTTTTTTGTAAGCATACTGAGATTTTTCTGGAGAGCCTGTTGATACCTGCTGCCTTTATGGAATGGCAAAGCCAAGCTCCCACAGCTAATAGGGCTGACTGAGGACCTGCTGCTTGCTTGAGTTTGTCACAGTCTGTCCTGAAAAGCATTCATACAGTCTTCCAAAGCAGTTGAAGGCTAACCTTTGAAAAATCTGTGCGATTATTCCCAAAGTATCATTGTTTGTTATGGTCTTTACAACCATGATTTTCTACGCTTCTTTCCACACGCAGTTATTTCTTGTTCACCATTTTGAACAGTTTATCCACAGTATTTTTAATTATATCACCTTTAAGGTACTAGCTTGGTATTGCTTAGTTCAAGAAAAACTGAGGTTTAGGATTTGAAATGTTCAGAATGAGTAATTCATTTTCAGTTTAGAACTCCTTTATAATGGAATGAGAAGCTGTGTGTTTAGAGATCCAGGATTCTTTAAAAATTGTTCTGGATTCTCCCAATCTTTTAAAATTTTGTAGTCATGTACATGTTCATAATCCTTTGTGTGATAAATTTTAATCTGTTTTCATATTTGAGTGCATTATCCATGCACAGAGGTATGAAGATTTTATAATTTACGATCATAATTTTTATTTAACTTCAGATTGTATTATTTTGATAATGATATTGTGTCAATATTCAGACTGAATAACCCTAATGACATTAATATATTTAAATATTTTTATTTATATATAACATAGTTGATATATTAACATAATATATCAAGATAATATAATGACAAATTAATGTTTTCAGTGGAACTATAACAGAATTATCTTTGTTATTGTTTATAGAATATAAAGTCTTATTTAAGGTCATCCTTTTATGTTTTTAGGTATGAAAAGAATGCCATCTCCTTTCATGTAATTGATTATAATACTATAAAAATTCTCATTTAAATTCTGCCAAAAGTTTTAATAACAGATACGAATACATTATTTTTGCAGCTGTTTGTACATACTAAGTGGAAGGGCATAGTTTTTATTTCTGTATGATTACTGTTCTATACCACTTGGTCTTGTGTCCTCCTGTTATTTCTGAATATGAAATTTGTAGCGCTCATAATCTTGAACATTTAATACCTATTGCAAATAGTAAGTGATGTGATTGAACACAATAGTATAGTTTTGATAAATGAAGGTATTAGGCATGTGTTAGATTTCAGTAAGAATTATAAACAATTTAGATAAACATATCTAGTCTTGTTTGTTTTAAGCAAAAGATAGGTTTATTATTGCAATTTTCATACACTTCTGACCACTCTGTATGGTCACTGTATTCTCTATATTAGGGGTAATCAAGTTTGGGCCTGCAATGTGTCTGCTTTTTTCTTGTCTACTGTTCACCAGTTTTACAACGATTTTGAGGATGTATGGACAGTGTCTTCAAAAGTGGCTTTGATTCTTTTTAGATTTACAGCAGAAAAGAGGAGATTCTCAGAAAGCTGAGAACCATTAATTTATATGCATTAATTCCAGCCTGTCTTCCCTGCTTTTTGCTATTAGCTTTCACTTTCATATCAGCTCGTGGCTGTTCTTCTACACCTACTTTATACCTGTTCTCCTGATAACTCACTTAAGTGCTTGGCCTTTTACAATCACTGATTCTGCCTTTGTTCTTTGTCTTCCACTTCTTCATGTTGCTTCCATTTTAGCTGTGGGAGTGTTTGGGATGCAGGAACAACAATTTCTTAATTATTGACTTTGGAACTAAGCACCTTAATGAAGTTGTAGGAAAGGAGTGTGTGAGAATCATAGCTTCAGAGTGATGTTTTCACTGTGCATCATGTCAGAAATCTGTATGTAGAAGATGATTATATGATCAATTTGTGCATTTTTAAACAGAACCTCCAGAGGAATTTGGCATCTATTTTTTTCAATGCATACAGGCAAATAACTTTTTTCTCTCTATCTTATTCTTAGCAATGCTGAAAATTTTAATCTTCTGAAACTACTTGTGGGTGAGAGGAACTGTGTATAAAAATATTTATTTTTTAAGATACAATAAAATGAGAACTAGTATAATGGAAAATGTATAAAAATGTGAAGTATGGATAATAGCATGTATGCCATTTAGTTTAGATGGCAGGATGTATGTGTATTTCACGGATGAAGCAGCTGTTTTGTATTTATATAAATTTACATGTGCAGTATATGTGTATGCAGAGTGACTGTGTATGTGTGTTTATGATATATGTAGAACCAAGTGTAGTCCATTAAGTGATCTGACATCTGGAAGAAACTATTAGAAGACTGTGGGATCTCTACCATCATGCACTGTTTCTGAAGGCTGAAGCAACCTTTCTTTGCTTGTAGCAGTAGTTACAGGGTTACTGATTTCATGTAATTCATTTGATTTTTTTTGTCTGAACAGGAAACACGGGGAAGCAGTTCTGTGTGCATTTCCTCCAGCATAATTGTGGTGGCAGTGAACTATATATTAAGAATAGGAATTCTACAGTTATGGGAGACATTAACTTCTTAAATCAAATTGGTAATGTAAGGCTGTCTCCTAGAGCTAATTTGGTACTTGCTAAGGGAACATTCAGCTTGCACAGCTCCGTGAATAGCCAGTCCTACAAGTGAGCTGTCTTCTATAATAAAGGATGGGGAATGCTAGGCTTGGTGTTAAGCTCCTTGTGGCCAGATTCTGGTCAAATCTCTTTTACAGTCAGTGAAGACAACCAGGGTGACTCAGCTAATTTAATAAATGAAGTCCCTATTCTGTTTTTTTGCAAACAGAACCTTGTTGTCTACAAGCTTCGTTTACTTTGGTGATGTTGACTTATGAAAGCTTGTTTAAGGAAAAATGGTAGATAGATATAGCTTTGGATCTCTGCTGTCTTTGTCAGAGTCCAAAATAATTAAAGGACCAAGCTGGAGGAAATACAGCTTACTTAGTTCTGGTGTTGTAGAGCAGCTTATTCTTTGGTGCAGGCTGGAAGAGCCTCAAATTATTAGAGTGGAGAGAAGTAGAAATATTCTGCTCTTCTGCCTGTCATTTCTTAACCATTCTCCAGTAAATGTACAAAAATATTGGCGCAAGAAAGGAATCTACAGACATGTATGTAGATGTCTCATTTGGCTTGCATTATATGTAAAGGTGACAGACGCACAGAGACAGAAAGCAGTTTGACTGCAAAGTCTTAAATATATAGGCTTGTTGGACATCTTTTCATACAGGGAATAAATATGAAGTATCATTCTGTCATTTGAAAGTTATTTTTAGTTGGTTTGGTTTGTTTTCTCAACGTTCTGCCTTATGATCAGATTATGAAGCCTAGTGAATTGTTCTGACAAAGTTTGTTGTAGAATATCTGTGCAGACCATGTTGTGCAACTCCACTATACTAGGTTTTGAAAGTTAAACTTTGAAGGGTTTTGAAGTTCGCAGATTTTAACTTGGGGAGTTGGATGTTGACTGAGGGGAGTGTTAATCTATTTAAACAAACTCGTTAGAGCCATAAGAGAAGGCCTGTGGTGTTTTCAATGCTTTTCAGTCTGAAAGTGCTGCATAACCCTTTTAGGTTGCATAGCAACAGGCTCCTAGCAACCACAGTAGATTGAATTTCCAGTAGTGACCAGACCGGATGTAATAATAAAACAAGAGTACAAACAGTTGTCATGGTCTTCTTTTCATAACAAACTAGTCTGAATTTGGGAAGATTCTCTTCCTCAAAGTGGCAAATGTTTTTTCAAAATGAAGGCTCTTTTGAAAACTTGTGGTACTGAAACTCTGACAAAGCTAGTTAGAATGAGTGACTCTGAAGTCTAGTAGTTTGAGACACAGGAGAGAACAACAAAACATTGAATTGAGTTATCAAGGAAAGAGAGTATTTAATACTCTCTATAAATGGCTTGTAAATCTCAATTTCTTTTATAAATTGTTCTATATTGGAGCTTCGTAGAAGTCCCTTGCTACACAGGTAGATGCATACTATGGAAAGGAGTGTGGCTGGTCACACTTGAATTGCTGAAGTTTAAAAGAGACTTCCTCAAAGCGATTATTCTGTAACTGCCTACTATTTGGATCTGCAGTGTCTATCTTTGGAGTATGTGGTATCAGCTACTACTGGAGAATGGATACTAGTTATAGTAAGGCTTTTCTAAAGTTAGTGTTTGTTATCTTCCCTTGATTTGGCTATTAGATACCGTGCAGCAGTTCTCTTTTTTTTCTTTTTGAAAATATATATTGGTACAAAAATCTATGTTCAAAGATACTGTTTTGTAAGATTGTCGTGGTTTAAGCCATAAATCAGCCACGCAGTTTGTTCACTCACTTCCCCCTTTTTCTTCCCTCTGCTC
>JAOEHY010003353.1:3041-15178 GCA_025447955.1 Psilopsiagon aurifrons | reverse complement strand
AAGATCATTTCTTATTCTCTAGCTGAAGTTTCTTATTTCCTTACATAGCAACTACTATTTTTTTCTCACAGCCCTATTAAACAATCAATTTAACTGCCATTCTTTAATTCTGCCTATCTAAAGGAAAGTAAGAAGTTCCATAAGACAGTTCAAACATGAGCAAACCTAAACAGCTCATGGGTTTAGAGACTTGAACTAGATAGATGGGTATTTTTTTGAGCATCCACATCCAGGAGAGTTGTCTTCTAGGGTGTGTATCTTGCAAGCTGATGTCTGAACCACAGAAAAATGTAAGAAATATGTGTAGAGATGACTAGAAATCGTAGTTCTTTGTTTCCGCATAGTGATCAGGAGCTCTGATGCCTTCCAAACTGAGATATGCATGTGGAATTTAAATCTGGTGTCTTTCTTTTTTGAGATGCAAATCATAGCATTGCAGGAAACCTTCACTGCCAAATTCTTGCAAACTAGAAAATTTAGTTAATGCTGGAACTGATGACTTCTTTGGGGGACACTGTTCCACTTGATAAAGGGAATCTCCATATAAACAATATAACTACACTTCAGAGGGCAGAGAGATTGATTTTACCCCTTCCAAACATCAAAGAAAGAACCAACGTGCTGCTCACTGCACCAGCAAGATTAATGCCTCAGTGAGACACTGAATTGGCAGATGTTTGCATTCAGACAAAGCAGGTTGTTTTGTTTTGCTTTGTTGAGGTTTTTTTTCTAGTGATGAATATAAGGTAGCAGAGACACCACAAAAGAGATAGTAAGATCATTCCTGAATGTGTAGAAACAGATGAAGAGAGCTCCAGGACAAGCTGAGTTCACACCATCAGCATATTTTATACTGCAGAAATAACAGTCCTTTAGAAATTATGCAGTTGTTTATGGCAGAGGAAGGAGGGCGGGAGAAGCAAGAGCCAGAGGCAGCTTACCAGCAGAGCTAAAAGCAGCTGTTGTTCATCTCCTTCCCACCTAGCGGCATCTTAATAAGCATCTAAGACTGTCATCTGCAGCATCCAACACTGAGAGGCCACCTACATCAGCAACTGCGCTGTGGAGGCACTTGGACCTAGCCAGCACTAAAACAATTTGCCAGCATGATCTTTAAAAAGTTCAGTACACCGAGGTGCCAGGGAGTGAGAAATACTCAGGTATTTCATCAGAGAAATTTATTTTGTTCTGATAAATGATATAAAGATGGTCAAAGCAAAAATCTTCAGAGGGCTTATGACTCTACTGCAGACAGCACCAGCATCAGCACCCACCTGCAACCCACTCCAGGGGATTGGTATGCCCTTTTGAAAGTTAGATGATATGAGGATGATGCAAGTTCTCAAGCACCAGAGTGGGGTCTTACAAATACTTGGGGAATGACCTCATCTGTGAGTTTTATCTCTCAACTGAAATGAAACATTACTTTTTTGGCTTGTATTCTGCCACACAGCTTAGTTTACACCATGGAGCTGCTCTGCAACAGGAGACAATCTTTATTACTGAGGTCCCTTGCCTGCCTTTGGAAAGCTCAGCTCCACAGTTCATTGACGTGAACTTCAGCATAGGTATCACAAACACTGTGGATCCCAGGCACTCAGCAATCTGGTAAGTCACCGTGGTTGTATTATTTCCATGTAAGAGGAAATAAAAATTATAGAAGGTACAAGTGAGAGCATATAAGGTATTTGAAATGTAACCAGGAGGGTTACAAAACAATACTTGAGAGGAAAATGCTATTCATTGAAAGGCAGATCAGTTTCAAAGATATTCTCAAAGCATCTGACTTCAAATAAGGTTTGAAGGTTCAATTAGATGCATTAACACCCAAGCAACTTGGAAACTGGACTCCTAAATCATTCTGGCATTTGAAAATATCACTCTGAGCTGTTGCAAAGCTGCTTCTGTGCAACTAGAAGATAAAACCAACACCTCAAGAGTAACGTAGAAAGAAAGACCATAAAAATAACAAAAATGAGAAAATGTAGTATGCAGTACCTGATCACAGAACGGCTATTTCACAACTACAGTAATTTCTGCTTCATTTAAAGACCTGACACCCTGAAAAGACATGTTAGGATAAAACTCTTAGGAGAACTGGTTGCTGAAAAGTATTTCTTTGAAGCTCTATCTCAGAACTAGGGTATTTCCTTGTGTTACAGAGTCTGTGGATTGTGGTGTCTTGTTTTGGGTCTACAGCAATCCCACCAACCAGAGAACTGGGAAGCATCAAGTGTTCAACATCAACATTAGAGCACCCAACAACACTAATGTGGAACCTCATCATGCCCTCTGAGCTGTACACTAGAGATACTTGCATGCTTAAAATTAAGCATGTGCGTAAGTGTTTGTAGGACTGAAGCCAAAGGTTGCAACGACAGCCAAGGGAATACCTGCCCAACCTCTTCAAGGCAAGGATATTTTGTTTGTAAAAGGATATTTTAACCTTCAGAGGCCATGGACTACGTAGTGGTAAAGTGACCTTTAACTTCTCCAGATCAAATGTTTATACAGGTGCTCTCATTTCCTGGAGGAGCAGAGGTTTCAATATTATACAAACACTATTAATTTAAATATTTTTCCCACTTGCTGTTTCATGCCATTGAAAATAAATATATTTATCATTTTTACTCAGATCCATGTACATAGAATAAGATTTTGAAAATGCCTATTGTTATCTGCTGGAAGTCATCACACTACGTGTATATAAAGGGACGCACTTTAGTTGCTGTCCAGCTTGAATTCTTGAGATTATAAGAATCAGAAATGTCACACGAAAAAGATCAGAACTTTCCTCTAAGAGTTATGAGTGCAGTGGCTGCAGATTGAGTGAAAGAAGACCAGAGGTCCTGAGGCTGAGATTCCTGTGGTTCCTAAATTCTGAGACTGACACCAAGGGGATTTCCTTGTCCCAGTTTGGTGGCAACGTCAACAGTCTGAAGCAAGAACACCAGCTTTCCGTGGGAAATCTCTCAGCTACAAAAAATCTCTCAATTGCTCCCACTCTGCCTGCTTGGAGCTGATAAAAACAGTTTTCCACATCTCTTGGCAATGATCTGCTTTTCCACTAGCTCAGGACAACCCAGCGTCCCAGCCAAGATTCTCCTTCCAGATCAGTACCACTAAGGAATGCTGTGTTGGGTGAGTGCTAGTTGCTGCATTTGCTTTTCCTGTAGATTCATTTAGCTCAAGTCTGTAAAACACACAGACATAAAAGCTCTGAATAATGCTGCATTGGAATGATTTCACTTCTGCCCATGTGCTCTGAGCCAATTAATTAGTAAGATGTGATTCTGGCTGCCACCTTGCCAACTGCAGACTGGGTCTCAGACTCCAATAGGTGATTTAAAACAGATGCTTAGAAAAGCACTGTGTGAATCATACGAGGCTCATTTGCTAGCCAGGTTGAAAGTTAAGGCAAGCAACCAGGTTGTGGCAAACTCAGTAGCGTGCTTTCCTCAAGTGATAAGTGAGAAATAAGAGTCCTCCAGAAACTGCACTGTGGGAAATTCCTTTCGTTTAATTTTCAATCTGGGTCTATTTCTGCGGTGTCTTCCCATACCAGTCTAGAAATATGAAATCTTTGAGTAATACTTGGAACCCACATGTGTGACACCAAAGTGTTTGCTGACCATCCCAAACATGCTAACCATTCTCAGCCGGAGGATGGGGCAGAGGCTGTTAAGGAATGTGATGCCTAAAAATATCACACACAAGTCCAAGACATGGGCTTCTTGGGAAGAACAGGTTAGTCTTGACACGGGGCAAAGATTTCTGCTTCCACAACTACTGACAACCTGCTTCGTGCCAGGCAAGGGTTGGAAGATGGCCGGACATAGAGTCTTCCACATCACTGGATTGTTTCTGATGAGACCTTGAATGTCTTGGGGAGGTGCCATTGACTTCAGCCCTGTAGAGCTCAGGTGGCATGCAGAAAATGTTAGGGCAGCATGGCTCAGTCTAAAACAATCATCCCTGAGGAAAACCCATGGGGTTACTCTGTGCTAAAGCAGAGTCATGTGGATACTATATAGAATCTCATAAGACATCAATCTTAGGAGCAGCAGCTGGGTTTCTATTTAACAGATTTTGTCTGAATCTTACCCAAAATATTCTAAATGTCACATACATCAGTAGTGTTTTCAGTAGGCTTTCTAAGCATTAGATATATGTTTATCTGTCATTTTTATAGATGAACAAGCCCTCAGTGGACCATGCAGATGTTTTGAAGACCGCTGGAAAGTAAATAATGGAAATGTTAAACTCCTAGTTTCATGGCATAGGAACATGATGAACTCAATGGAGATTCAGAAGGAACATGGTATTCTACTTCCTTATTTCCAGCTCCTTATAAAATTACATGTCTGCTGAGACTTTCTCTATGACGTCAACCAAGAATATTGCAGGATGTCTTTTTGATAGTTAATCATTTGTAGCATTGTCCATTGGAGAGAGCTAACGTTCTCTCCAGAACACCAGAACGATCGCAGCTTTCTGCTTTTATGATAATTTTACAAGCTGTCCTTTCTCAAGAGAAGGCACTTGAGGAATTGTTCAGACAGCTCTCCCTGCGCTTCTTATTCAGGTAGAGTTGGAATTTGTCATCAGGCTGTATGAACTGAAGGTATGGTGCTGCTCATGCTGTCATGATGTACTTATTTTCACATCTTTCGAAAACTCACAGTGTCCTAACATTACATTAATGCCTCTTTCTGGAGGCTTTTTATTCGCTAACAGCATGAGCCAAGCCCCATGAAAATTTTCACAGGGAAGGGTGTCAGTCTGGCCAGTAAGTGCTTTATGATATAGAGAAGATCATTAGAAACAATTCAAGACAGGTTACTCTAAATGAAAGTTCTCTCTAAATCAGGACCACCTCAGTGCAGAAAAATTGACAGTCAAATTCTGCTCTCCCTTAGAAAATCAGGGAGGAGAGGGAAATGTGGATTTTGAATGAGACATCTGAAGTTTATCTAGATATTCCCAAGGAGCAAAGTAGGCTATTTACAGATGTATTTAGGGTTGTAAAATTAGGCCTGACTGGTCATATAGCAAAGCATTCTGTTCACATATACTGCAACTGTGATGATATTTTGAAATGTGACTGTGGTAGACTTCCCCTTTTCTCTCTGCAGAATGTTTCAGTTGATTTTTGAACTTACTGAGTGAATTACAGATGTATTTCATTATGCCCAGCATCCTGAAAATCTGTTTATTTAGTGTCTTAGTAGATGTGTGATTTTCATGGGATGATTTTAAACTCTGATTTGAGACATGCTTTGTTTTTCTAGCTTGTTTCTGACATCCTTAGAGCTGGATCTTCTCATGTTCTTGGTTTTTTAGAAACTGTGGTTTATGACTTCAGATCACTTCTTAACCGATTCACACTTCTTTTAAGTGCAGAATGACAGGCAGAGCTCCACAAAGCATAATACCTATTGCCAAAACACAAGCTAAACCAGGCTTTCCAGAGATACTAAAATCAGTAATGAAAGCTTCACTATCCAAGCAAATGAAAATACAGAATCAAAAATAAGAGAGGAAACCTAAGAAATAATGTAGTAGCGTGGCTAGAGGTTGAGACAGAAGATAATCCTTGCAGCCCTGGGAAATTAAACAAACTTTTGCCCCAATTTGCAACATGATTGAGGATATAGAGTATGATGATGAAGCCAGAATGGCTTATTTGGACACATGGATGGTAAAGGGAAGCATGGTATCAAGGACAGGTATTAACTGCAAACATCTCTATAAACTGCTGTTGAGTGTGGAGAAAGCAAGTAGCCTCCACAAAGAAACGTTAGCAAATTATCACACAAATTGCAGGGTGTTTAAGTTTCATCAAATCAAGAACACTGATATATGAGTGAAAAGTAAGAAATTTTCCACCAGTGTTCAAAAAACAGAAGAAATATGACCAAAGCAACTATAGGCTTGCTACTCTTGACTTCAATAGTATATTATATTTATAGGAAAGAAAAACATGAAGAAAAGGTAGCTAAATGACTGAAAGGATAAAATATGAAAGACTGAATATAAAAAACAGGTGTGATATTTTTCTTCAGTAAAATGGTTGATTTTCTAGGTGAGGAAAACACAAATATCATTAGTTTCAGAAGACTGATGTATACGTTGCCATGTCATGGATTTTAATTCAAATAAGGAGATTAATAAAAAATTTGCAAGATAGAGATGACTAATAAGATATGGGTTGTTCTGGAAAGGTATGTGGTTAGTGGTATTCTTGAAGGAACAGCTTTCAACAGATTAAATCAGCTCCATAAGTAGAATAGTTAGGAGGATGCTAACAGGATTTCCCATAGACACAAAGCTGGCAAACCATCCTCAAATACAGAGTGTGCCTAGACTCAGGGAAATTAGATAGCACATAGATATTGATGCAAGGTTATGTATGCAGTCCACTATCTGACACTGATATCATAATCTGGAAGGATTATGAGTGAAAATGAAAGAGATCCTAGTGTTCTGGTGAATCCTAAGAAAACTGTGATCTGTCAGAATTGCAAGTAAATAAGAAAAAGAGTGATGTTCTTTGATGATACGGGGTGTTCTTCCAATGTCATGGAATCACAGAATCATAGAATGGTTAGGGCTGGAAAGCACCATTGCTATTTCATCTATTTTTAAAGGAGTTTGTCTGTAATTAATGTAACAGAGGTATGAACCATTCATGCTTCTTATTTAAAGAAACGGCATTAGTCTTTTTCCTCCTTCTATAACTTGAAATGGGAATGATTCATCTTCCAAGTAAAGATTTGATCCCATTCCATTCAATCTATGATACTCAAAATCCACTGCCATTATATTAACTCTTTGCTTCCACTGCCTTCCTCAATCAAATTCCTAAATACTGGCATTTCATTTTAATCACCACTATAATACCCAGAGTTAATATCCCACTGCCATGGAGTGGTATCACTGTACATGAGCAAGAGTTTGTGGCAAGGAAAATAACTTGCCTGAAGTAGCAAAGCAAATCTACCCTGGATGTGAACTAAGGATAGTCTGATTTTTTGTATATTACTACAGGCCATGAACCATAGGTCTAAGATGGGTAAAGCAAGTTTAAACAGTGTAAAGAAGAGCTGCTAGTTGGATCTCATCCAAGAGAGGTGTGTATTCATGTTTCTTCACTACCACAGATGGGTAATTTTCCCTGACTTGAAAAAGAAACACCAGTGGGAACTGAAGAGGTTGTGGGTCAGCCCTAATCCTTAAATACCTAGGCTGGTAGGGCTTTGACATTTCACCTCCATGGCAATGGTGGCACAGACTGGTCATGGTATACAGAAGGAACCAAGAAAAGTAAAGTTTGCTGATACCTACTCAGACAAGGAGACATTTAAGAGCAAATGAGCCTGGTCTGATGATAGCCAAGTAAAGTGTCCTGAGGAATATCCAGTAGGGATTTTAGCATGTTATCAAAACTGATTATCACTCAGTCACAGGGAACAGGAATCCATCCATCCATTCACTCAACCAACACTGGCTCCTGCTGTTTCTGTAAAGTTCTAGGAAACTTTTATTTTAAAGCAATGTCCTTCTTGGATAACCGAATCATGATGTGTGGGTTTCCTACTTACACACCTGGACACAGGCAGGGAGAGCAGTTTCATCTGCAGGAACTGTAAAGCCTGGCTTCTGTGTGTCTCTGCTGTGGTGATGGACACAGCATCACTGGTTCTCCAAACCCTGTCTGCAAACTCTGGGTGAAAGGAACCACTCCCAGAATCTCTGCCCACTTTTCATCACCTCACACCCAGTGATACCCACCCCCTTCTGACATTTTCAGAGTGTCACCCTAATGGGATGCCTTGCTCTCAACTAGCAAGGAGTCATCGTTAACTCTACCAAAGAATAATGCAATTGCTTTCTATTTTTCCTTTTTTTTTTTTTTTTAACTAGGTGCACTTCATGCCTGCAGTTGGCAGGGACAAAGGGGGAGGTAGCAGGGCAGGAAGAGGAGAGGGCCAGAGAACATCTGTTTCACATTTAACCTGGAACCAGACTTTTTTATCATGTTTCTCCAGCCTCACTTGTATATTGATTCAATTACTAGGCTCTGCTAGTGCAAGAGATTTATATTAAACCCCCATACAAAGCTATTGTGTTTTGTCACAAAACAGTACTGAATCAATTACGAACGTGCTCAACATGACCCCTCTCAGCTGTCAGCATTCACTTAGGAGAAGCAGTCTGACTGCTGCTGGTTGGACATGAACTGATCCCCAGCAAGGTATGACACATATTGATGACACTTGCTAGCAGGATGCTCTGCCCTCAGCACATCACCATCACTGTCCTCTGGTGCTCCCTTTCTCAACTCTGCCTCACCAAAGGTTTGCACAAGCTGGAGAAACGAGGCTGGACACACACACACACTAAAGCCTGGATCTAGCCTGAGCATCTGCCTTGTGGCAAAGGTCCCTCAGATGCACAAAGCAACAGTAGAGCCATCCCTGGGATGATGTGATGTGACCTTGCTCCCAGCAGCAGAGAGATGATGACCAATGTAATCACATCATGATAATGGGAAAAAGCACTTGGGGCTGGGTGATACTATAGGAGGAGATGGGCAGGAGAAACAGGGACTACAGCACTCCGAGTCCCTTTTTCCCCAATAAACTAGGTTCCAAATAAGGAAATAACATGTAATTGCTCTTTGCAGAACACGCCCTGTACAGAAAGGAAATTTTTTGTTTACACCAGAGGTCAGTTCCTGGCTTGGCCACTGACTTGCCATGCAACAACAGACGAAACTTCGTAAGGTGATATTTAAAACTTGGCTGATAATTTTGGATACTGCCAGACTTTTGGAGCCCTCAAAACAGTCTTTCTGTAGAAAACCACCAGAACTGGAGATCTTGAATAAAGAGCTTCTTTAAAAAAGCTTTTTTTAAAGAGAAAAAACCTCTTTTAAAAAGGTTTTTTGAAAAGCTCTTTGGTGTTTAAACCTACGAGTTCATTTTGCAAACACCCAGGAAACCACGTCTTATAAATTGCATTAACTTATATCTAAAATAGAAGTTGATAAATTTAACACCCAGAAAGCTTCAAGACTGCGCAGAAAACTGTTTTAAAAACACTGAGGAGCCACAGAGCAGGTTGCTGTGGCTGTACCAGACAAGCAGATGTTCCTCACATAACTGTGTTTCCTACCTATTCCTCTGCCCAAGCAGCATTTGCTGTCAGTAGTAATATTAATGATACTATATTTGACCAAAGTAGACTTTTCATATACATTCAAATGGTCCATTTAACAATCTTATTCTTTTTTACTTTCAATAGAAAGCCTGAAAGATAAGAGCAAAGTCAGGGTTATCTAAGATAAATTCACCGTTTGTCACCATGCCAATTATTCTCTCCTGCCTCAGTTTACCTCTTCCTGCAGTGGTGATAGCATCTACCAGGGAGCAGAGAAAAGCTCCTATCACAGAAACTGATGGTGTAAACAAATACCCATAGACTTAACCGACATACAGACCTGCCTGAACTTTGTCCTGTGGGTAAAAGATAATAGGACTCTGTATCCTTAGGAAAGGTTGAAAATATCTGAACAAGTGGAGTACTTAGTGCCCAGAGATCCTGAGCTAAATCTATCAGAGCTCTTTCAAATCCAGACCATAAGTAGCTGTGATTAGAGCTCTTACAGTGAGCTATAGCTAATTTTGAGCTTTTTGGAGATCCTTTTATATAAGCAACATGCAAAGAATGGCAGCAGCTGCATGCTGCTCTGTGCGTGCTGAGAGTTAGGCGGATGCAAGCCAGCTGCAGCCCAGCAGCCTTATAGCCACATTGCCTTAATGCTTGCTCCGAGTTATTATACCTTATTTCTCAGCAGGGCTTTAATGCTTCAGGTTGAGCATCCTCTTAATGTGGCTACTCAGCTTCCTGCTCTGCCACCAGCTGGCAGAGAGCATGGGCAAAACAGGAACTCTGCTGAGTGTGCTGGGGTTGATGTGTGCACCCCTGAGGTCCCCATCTGCAAGGGAGTCCCTATGGCAGACCTAAGGCCCAAGGGCAGCTCGTAGCACTAACATTAAACAAGAAATGCTGGCAAACTTCCACCTGGCAAACACACTGAAGTGGCTTGTGCAGCTGCCAGTGAATCTTACACCAGCACAGGCTTATACACGGTCTTCAGTTCACTGAGTTAAATCTAGCTCTGGCACCTCTGCCTCTCTGAGGGAGCACGAATAAACACTACTGGATCATGGTTACTCGCCTAAAGGAGTTCTGTCTTCTTCCATGACACAAATAGAGCAGCACAGTCACCCTTGATTATGAGTTTCTTGCCAACAGACATGCAGAGCATTCCCATCACCAAGAAAATCAAAGTTTCTTCAAAATACTGGGAAATACAGCATCCTCATCAAGCATCCTCATCTGGCCTGCCATGGTAAGAGTGTGAAAGGCAGGAATAGCAGAAATGGGAGTTTTGAGTTCAGGATTTCTGACAAACAGTTCTGAAGACACTCAAAGGATCCATACTGGTATTTTGCCTACTTCTATAACCAGTAACTGTGAGTTTATTTTTCACTACTTTCTGTATATCCATTTAAAGTAAAAAGCCTTTGTTAGAAAGCCCTGTGTCAGAAGTCGATATCTTAACACCAGAGACCACCCCTTTTCAAGCCAAATCATTTCAGAAGTTTATACTCCTCGGAAAAGAGGAGAGAAATATGGTCAGGGAAATCTGTTTTGGTTAACTGCTACTTGATTAACCTCAGTTGCAAGGTATCTACACTCCAGCAATTTGTAGTTTTACGCTGATGGCTGATCAGTGCTGGGCATTTTCTTTTCTACCTGAGTCACCTGTTTCTGCTGCACAAGAAATGTGAATTTACTAGAGAACTGTCTCTCATTTCCTGTGTCAGAATAATATGTTGCAATGGTCATTTTAAACTAATTAGAGGTGATGGCAGAAACCTTCCAGTTTTGGAGAGGAGACAGCAGCTTTCTTATAAGAAACCAAGTTTCATGAAAATATTATCTCAGTGCCATGGTTTGTCATTAAGAAAAAGATGTTTAAGAATTATTAGGAAACAGGAAAGCAGAATCCATCACTCTGTCATTGCGTGTCCGCGCATTTGTGTCCTGAAAGTTGTTGTGTGGTCTCCTGACATCCCAACCCGAGAAAGACATAATAGACTAGAAGAAGCTCAGAAAGGACAATGAAAGATAATAGAAAATATTCAAGCTGCAAGGACAGCTTCTGTACAAGCAGTGACTAAGAGAGGTGATAGTATTCATCCAGGAAAAAAGCAGAAGGGGATTTGTTGGGACCCTACAAAATCAGGAAAAGGATGATTGAGATTGAGCCTGATGAACACAGACAAGACATAGAGGATATAAAATGAAATTTGCTGGAAGCAGGTTGAGACCAAGTGAAGTACATTTGTCCTTACTTCAGAAGATTTTAATCTGCAGAGATCCTTGCCATGGATGCCAAGGGTGCCAAAAAATCACACATCTTTACAAGGAGGCTGGAGAGATTCATAGAAAAGTAATCTGTCAAAGGCAATTAAATATAATATTGGTGCCTCTGGCTCGGCAGGACAAGCTGTAAGTTGCTGAAGACACGGAGGACATTTAAGAAACTATTTCTCAATTTTTGCCATATTTTGTATAGTTTCCTAGCTGCATCCACTTGGCAGTATCCAAGGCAAAATAACGGGATAGAATACAGCTTGCTGTGGCACAGTTTATCTGATTTTTGTTCTTTATATTGAGCCTGAAACAATAGTTAAGTTGGGTACCATCCATCTGGGGAAACGCCAGTGAAAATATATACCCAGAGGTAACACCGAATACAGAAATAAGGCAGCCACAGCAGCTAGCCTGAACTAAGAGATCCTGCCACTTACATATCACTTTCACAGAGGTGCCCAGTCACTACTCACAGTGGATGTGGCAGCTCAAAGCAGCCTTGCCAGCAGGGTGTATAAATAATTGCCAGGTGCCTAGGACAGATGTACCTATATGTCATGGGTTCAGCAGTAGCAGTCATTTTTCTCCTCCTCGGTAGCTGGTGCAGCACTGTGGTTTTGACTTTTGGCCTGGGAACAGTGCTGATAACACCAATGTTTTTAGTTATGGCTTAGTGATGTTTGGTC
>JAOEHY010003350.1:0-49357 GCA_025447955.1 Psilopsiagon aurifrons | reverse complement strand
AAACTAAAACTGTATTCAAAAAAAAGAAAAAAAAAAAAAAAAAGAAAAAAATCTCAGCCCACTGCTTAAGTGTGTTAAGAGTGAAATAAAGATCCTGGGTTAGAGGAAAGTGAAAGGCTTATGGTAAAAGCATTTCTCTTGCTTACATTGGCATAAAGACAAAAGGTTTCACAGAAAATGTATATGGCTTTTGCCAATTCATTACAGTATTTCTGCAAAAAGAATTTCCAGCACAGGTCAAAATCTAGTGATATATTAACCACAGTGTCTTCTGAGGTTTGGACCAGGTATACCTTGAGAATTATGGGTTTATCTAATCTCTGAAGCTTCCTTTCTTCCCCTTACCTCCAGTCTTGATCCCTTCCTCCACAGCCTCTTCACAATTTAATACTGCTCACACAGTTGTTCTCACTGTTCTTAAAATATCATGTGTAAACTCACCAAAGCCTTATTTTATTTTTTTTAACAGAAAATGTATCAGTCCTCTGGCTGTTTCAGATATCAGATCTCAGGAAGAGAAGTGGTGATATATTGCAATAGCAAGATTCAAATCCTGTATCTGGTGTGCTGAGTTCTTTTTTCGTATCCAAAGGTATTTCTTCAGGATTGGATGAATTAGAACCTCCATCCCACAACCCCACTGCAAAGATATGCTGATATCTATTCTACACTGCATACAAATATTCACCTATATACTTGCACAACTGCATAGGCAATTTGGACTTTAATATTTTTTTATTTAAACACATTACACTTGGAATTGATACAGTTTGCAGTTGGTGTTCCTTCATGTGAAGAAATGACTTCTTTTTAAAGCAAATGCTTGATCTTCAGGCTAGATGGATCATCAGATAATGACGACTAATGATGGCTATGTATAGTTTCCCCTTTAACCCTCATTGATATTAGTGGAGGCCCACTTTTCAAAATGAGGCACCTAATAGAAGGCAACAACCTGTTCATTTTATGTATGAAATACCTAACATACTAATCTAAGAATATTTGAGATCGAACAAAATTTGATCAGGTACTTTTTTTTTCCTGGAAAAAGACAATTTAACAAAGCCCAAAGATTTTATCAATTTTGATGAAATCTTAGAGGTGGTAGTTTCTAATGAACAATTTTTGGTGTATTTTTCTAATTTGCATTTAATTTCTACTTCATCTCTTCATTTATTTTAAGCCTTTGTCCTAAAATACTGACATGTAGATTAATTCAATACTAACAAAGCAAAACCACTTAAGTATCAGGTTAGAACGATACGATGTTTAAAAAACAAAATTTTTCAGAATTCCTATCCCATGGAAAACACCAGCTTTTACTACATGCTAGAACAAAAAAAGGAGGCTTCAATGCACTTTATCCTGAACAATGGAAAAATGTCAATTTCAATCAGCAATACAATACCTAGACTGGGAATCTAATTTTAATGACCATATGTGAAAATGAAAATGCTTAAAATTGATGCAAACTTCATTTTCAGAAAAACTCAGAAACACAAAATAATGATCCGTGCTCAGGACCGAATTTTTAAACACTTAAATTCCTTATGTTTATTCTCTCTTTTTACTAAAAAGAAAGAAATACAAAAAAGAAACCTTTCCCAAAAGTATAGTCCCACAACCAGTGAGGAATCATTCTCTTCCACATTCTAATTGACATTTGGCTCTGTCACTGGCACTCCATCTGTTTTGGCACTTAAATAGGGAATCCCTGTATAAAGGCAAAATAGGAGTGAACTAATCACTTTAAACCTTAGCACCTTGACCACATGAAGATTCAGACCGGTGTATTTTGTCATCTCTGTTCCAGAATACCTCCCTGTCAAACACAGTGTCCTGGAAAAACACACAAAGACTGCATTGCAGAGTCACATCTGTTCATAAACTGAAAAATGTTATTCCGTAACAGAATCCCTACACAGGAAGCTATGCTGAAATAACTGCAATAAAATAGCTTATTTTCCTATATGTTAGTCAGTCAATTTATGCATATTCCATAGACAAAGTTGCTTTTAACTGGTGTCCAGCCAAATTGTTACCACACTAACACCTGCATGGCCCCTAACAGTCTGACAGTACCTGACAGCTTTGGGCCTCATATTTTGTCCAAGTTCTGACACAAAACAGAAAAAATAAATATTTATCACATTTCATAACTTTTCTAAAGCATACTAGCTTAAGTACAAGCATCTGAAATGAACAACAGAAAGAAGTTCAGACGATTGAGTAAATTCATGTCCCTCATTAGCTGTAGGCAATTATTGCTCTTAAAGTCTGTTGAGAATTCAGATAAAACTAATTCAGATTAGTTAAATTTCTTGCTGTCAAGCATCTGATCAATAATACAGGTTTTAAAAATATAAGAAAACAGCTAATTTCTCCAGAAGGCCATCCCACCTGAAATCTACACTAAAACTTCATTCGCTTTACTCTGGCATATATAACAAATACATGTCATCTGGCACACTAACGTATATATTCCCCACTATTCACAAGAATTGTAGGAGTCTGGAACATTTCCTTCATAAATCTTCGGGGTGTAATAAGGAGAAGCCTTTCACAGTATATCACTGTGACTCTAATTCCATTAACAACTTCATTTCAGCAGAAACTGTGGCCCTCTAGATATATGCTCCTGAGTGCAGGATTTGCTTTTCCCCTTTGCATTGGTTTTAAATACAGGCTTGTACAACTGCACAGAATAACAGTACTCAAAGGAAAAAAAAAGAAGAAGGAAAAAACCAAACTGTTATAGAAGAAGTTGTAATCAGCATAACTCCAGAAAAAAGGGGAGAAATGGGATTATTTTAATAGCTTTTTCATATTGGAAGCTGCTGTATCTTTAGAACAAACATTCATGGAAATTAAATCAGGACTTTCTCAGACTTCCTGCTTCCTTTGCAATATTCTCTTCTCTTTTTTTGTCTCCGTACTGCAGAATAGATTTAGCTCCCTGTCCACTGGCCTCCTTTAGATCAGGCTGTCCAAAGGGCATTTGAAGGACAACTGCTTCTAATTGGGTCAGCCGAGCAATACCAAACCGCATAGGATAAGAAAATAAACTGTACCATACTATTCTTTATATTTTTTATTACAGCTGGTATTACCATACCAGGTACTAATCAAAGGACAGCTCGGTAATCTGCATGAGGAGTTATGCTGTTGTAACAGTGTTTCAAATAACTGAAGGGTCAATGTCCATAAAAGTACATGGTAACAGTGAAAAGTTCCCTTATTTGACTGCAGCTGCCCAACATATCGTGCTGCTATCCAAACACTATCCAGATCGAAAACAACTTAGCTGCTGGCTCAACAAATACAATGGTATTCACCAGGTTTTTTCCACTTTTTGCTCACTGCTATGTGAATAGCCATAGTTAAAGTAGCACTTGACCATGCTTCCTTGGAATAAAATGTGAATTCACTTGCCCACTTCCATGGCTGCTTTCCCTAGCCAAGGGCCTGAGGAAGGCAACTTGACAGAGAGCGTCAAATTCAGGCCTCTTTTGTGTACTCAGCATGAGACAATAAGCCAGGGCCAAGCCTACTTTTCCTGACAGCAGAGATTCAGGAAAGAGGGTGTATTATTTAAACAAAATAATGATTTATTTATTCCATTGTTAGCAAAACTCTAACTTACACTTTTACAGCCTTACATAAACGCTTATGATCTGAAAAGAGAAGGTGCATCACAAGCAGACTACATAACCACTCAAAACCTGGCTCCTACCACCTTAGCTTAAAATACTGGTCATGTGTGCAATGGACGAACATCTAGAGACCCCAGATAAATTTGGGAATCCTTGTATTATTGGGTACTTCAATCATAAATGCTAGGGGATAATGCTACATTTCTATGAAGTATGTACTACTTAAAAACAAAACAGACAAGGAGAATGAGAAAATACATTTATTGTCCCTTTATTTCTGTAAAATTGAGGCGCACACATATCAGGCTACGCTGGAAGGGTGTAGAGGGTTAACACCCATCAAGGTGCGTCATGTTGCTGAATCACAAGGTAATGATTTCTTTGTTACTCCAAATAGTTTTAGAATATGTGGACGCATATAATCTACTTCTTCTGAGTAGGACTGTATATCCAGTGGATTTTCGTACTTTTGGACAGCACAAAATTCCTTGAAATGACTCCAAACCTGAATAAGAGTGTTTTAAAATTAACACCAGTCACAGCTGCATTCATCCTCAGTAATGGTCCAGCCCTAGAAGGGGCCAGAGATCAAAACCACACATAATCACATGTATTCTTACATAAGAGTGACCATGCTGGGTCAGACCAAAGGTCTATCTGGTTGGATATCCTGGCTCTGACAGTGGCCAGTGGCAGACACCTAAGGAGAAGTACCAGAGCAAGGCAAGCACCCAGTTACACTTCCAACATCCCGTGGTTTTAGGGCTTCCTGAGCCAGAGGTTCTGACAGCAGTTTAATATGCTGAATTATAAGATTAGAATCCCCAGCCTTTTACTTTGAGTAACACAGCAGACAGAAATCTTCTGCCATTAATTCATGCAATAAGCAAGGTGTGGATTTTAGCCTCAACATAAGTTAAGTGCTTCTGCTGCAAAATTACATTTGTTTAGGCACATTTCCATGTCACACATCTAGACATGAATTCCATCAATCTTCTCATTTCATTTGCTGTTTGAAGCTGCAAAGAATCCACAGTTTATCCATAACGGATGCCAAAAGCCTAGCAACTTATTACAAACTGCTCACACTGTGGACTCAGATACATTATCAGCATAAAAAGAGCCAAATTAGGCCACAGTAGGAGAACATATTTTTAATATTACAGTCTGCAGCTTGCATCTCTAATTTAATGCTGCTGTTTCCTAAAGTTATGCTGCAACATTCTAGGTTTCTGAATTGAATTGATGACAGTAAGCTATATTTTTACAAGCGACTGGGCAATGCAGATAGTCAGTGTACTTGATGAATTCCAGAGAAACCTTCAAGGCCAAAGTGAATGAGATATTTTGAAAGAGTTCTTTAGGCTTTCATATTGATAGAAATTAGGTATGAATATGTCCAGTGTACCAAACTTGGGAAAAAGGGAGATTTTAGTGCATTCTTCCAAAAGAACAGAAAGGAAAAACAAACAGCACCTGTAAGCAAAAGGTATATACCCTCTTTAAGCTGTAAATGCATAAAGAGATCCTGTTGGTAAAATACACACACTACACATAAACTTCACATAAATCATCATCTCAGAAAATTGTTGCTTACCAGGAGGATTGTCTGTGCTATTGTGGCTTATTTCTGGAGCCATGTTATCTGTAACAGAGTTATCTTATATATCAAATCTACTGTTCACTCCAGCTACAGCAGAAATCTTGAAAGTAGGTGTCAAAAAATAGCAAAGACAGTCAGGAAGGAAAATAAGTTTTGCAACTCGTAGTTTCATGATGCACTTCCCAAGATTCTGGTCATCTGGGGCAACTGTGTTTTGCTTAATTTATAGTTTCTTTTGTAGGGAATCTCCTGACTAAGTATTCGATAACTGATATCGAATGATACCTCAGTTATGTTATATTTATGAAGATATAGATTCTTCAGTTCACAAAGAAAAAAACATATGGCTTATATATGAAAAGTTTTGACCTGGTCAGATGGAAGCAGAAAGGCAAAAGACCAGCACCTGTTGACTGTAGGCTAAATAGAAGTCTCTAATGTTAGACAGGTTATGTTTCAACAGTTCTAGTACCCTGAGATTTGATGATACTGTTCGGAGGAGATGGGCTTATCAGAATTGACCCAGTAAAATTAATGCCGAAGGATGATGAGCTCCTGCCTTGAATGTTTAATTTGCTAATATTTTGAGGATGCACACACATGCACCACAAAACCATTCATCAGTGAACACCATGTCTGCTCTGGCTGCTAGATACTAAGTGGCAGGCACAGTAGAAAATTATTCAGATTTGTAATTAATCTCATGATTATTCAGACAGCATTTCATTTAAGATGCTTACAGCAGGTCATTTTGCACTATCCAAAATAAGCAGTCTGCTACCATTAGATATTTCCCTTATGCAAACTAAACAATTCACAGTACAGGAGGATTTCAAAAGCACTACATAATAGTCAATTTTCATGTCAGCAAATTGTTATCAAGAAATGGCAAAAAAATAGCTGCTCTTCATGATGGTTATTCAACATGTTTGGGCCTCTTCTGCATTTCTTGGATTGCTCTGGGGAATGAACGGCTTGAGAACTTTTGGTCTCTATTATAATCCAAAGTATTGTGTTACCTGAGCAAACAAATTAAACAAAGCAATTAACTGGGAGGAAGGTGTCTGTGATTCTTGGTATCCTGAAGTGGAATTAAGTTAGCACTGGCACTCATGTATTGAACTTATTATTACTGCTAGATGTTTACTCAGCAACACTGCAGGGCCTCAGAGCCTTTAAATTAACTTTATATGGCCAGATTTTAAATAGAGAAACAATAGTGCATATGTCTGTAGTATTTGAGATATGTATGGTTTCCTGGACTGAATCATCAGGCAAGATTTTAACTGCCATTTTTATCGTGACTTTTTAAGGAAAACATATAAGAAGATAGGAAATGTCTAAAGATATCAGGCCTATTTTTCTCTCTCACAAAGGAAGAAATGAGGATCAATTCTTGGAAATACTAGATGTGTGAAAAAAAAAAAAACAAAACAAAACAAAAAAAAAAAAACAAACACAAAACTACCTGGTTGATTCAGGCCTAAAGTAATCTATGAAGAGAGCTTCCTAAGAAGTGTATTTTAAAGATATCAGCCTGAAATACTGCAAAGTTGGTGAGCTCTGACAGAGGAAATAGTGGAACACTGAAGTGGCAGGGTACAGCAAACACTGACAGACAAAAAGTTCTGTTAATTAATATGTAAAAGTAACCACAGACTCCAGACTGAAACAGACTTTTTTCCCCCCATTTCGGCATTCTAACAAATCAAGGAAATAGGCAAGAGCACACTTGACTCATAAGAATATAAAACAAGTTCAGACTGAAAGTCTACCCCACGACAGAAGGTGGACAGCGCAGGATACTAAAGACTGTAGAAACAAACCAAGAATTTCTTCTATGGCACCCTTCCAGTTCTGGCAACTTGCAGGTTAGGGATAGCCTGACCCAAAAGCTTTATCCACACACTCCTTCATGTTTAGCAGTTCATCATAAACTTTTATTAAATTATTTATAAATATGCTGATTATTTCAGGTTGTACTGTGGACTCAATGGGAGAACACACTGACCACCCCTTTATGAAAACCCATCATTTTTCCTACCCCCTGATTTTAACCTTCAAATAGTAATTATTCTATAAGAAGGCAACATATTTTAAAATTATTCATTCCTTCAATAATGAGGTTGATTCAAACATAAATTCCACACTGTAGCAAATAATTTAACAATTTGAGTTCTAGAACTTCTGCAATGGCACTGTGAACCTTGAGACACAATTCATCTCATCCTGCTGATCTGTCATTTGCACTTCTGAGTAGTATCTTGTTGCTGCATTGCTGGCCAACTGGTTTTAGGAAAAGGTTCTTTTTAAAATTTTTCTTTATATGTGGTACACTTACACTCCAAGCCTCTCATGTAGGGATTTCAATCATTTTACCCTGTCAGCTGCTCTTTTACATTTCTTTTCAGAAAGCTTTCTCATTTTTATGTGTTTTCCCTTTTTGAAATTAAATATTACTATAGTGCGGCTTTTATTTCTTCCATGGGATGCAGACTTTGAATTTGTCCTGATCTCTACTGACAGGTAGTCACATCTTGAACTACACTGTGTGCCATGCTGAGGATTTATTCAGACATCACTCCTTTTTTTATTTATTTTTGACTTATCATTAATGGAGAAAAACTTTCTAAAAAATACCAAAACCCAGTACGTCTTGGTGGCAAAATAGCAAGTCTGAACTGCTTCCGATGCATTACAGAAATTCCTATGCCACTGAGTCAGCCCCTGTGAGTATAAGATTGTCACAAACCATGAATCATAGGTTGCTGATGAAGTTCATAAAGTTCATAAACTTTGGGGAACCATGGGGAAATTTTTTTTTATCTAGAAAACCCAATAATTGTTTACTCTACTCACTTTCCCTTGTAATCATGATTTTGCTGCATAATACTAAAATTTCCTCAATTCAGCAATCAAAAGCTCTGGCAAAATAGTTCTCATTTGCAGCAGTAATTACAGAATTCAGAGTCTTAATTATGGAAATTTGTAAGCATAACACAACCAGTAAATCTTGTAAAAATAAATACAACCTTAGCCACATCCATAAAACAGCAGTTAGCGTTATAGTGTTTCCTAAACGCAAGTAGAGCAAAGGCTGTTACTGGTTTAGCATCAGATTCAAAGCCCTACATGAATGAAAACAAGCATGATGTAATCTGCATCATAACGACAACTACTGCAAATTGATTTTGAGACATTCTAGAAAAACTAGTTTTAAAAATCAAAGCAAACTTAATTTTCAGAAATGTGTGGTGTTTAAATCTTATTAAACATCAGATCTTACATTGTTTGGAACAGACCTACATCTGTGTGTCTAAAGCCACAAAATAAACAAACAAATACAGTGGTCCATGTGTTATTTAGTTCATATCAAAACCCCCACCTTAGAAGTGTAAACAACATGTAGGACTGAACTAAAAACACTGACTGAATGTTTCTGCCAAACTGACTAACAGTAAAAATTACCAGGATTGATGTTTGAAGGCTAGATTTTCAGGAAAACTTGGCGTTCAACATCTAGATGCCTAACTCACAGACTTTCAAAAGAACTTTGTCCTCACTTTGGCACTGAAATGCATTAACTAGATTTCCAAGGACTCAATCCTACAAGGCATCAGGCATTCTGGCTCTGCAGCAGTGAAGCACTTTCAGCACATGCCCAATTTAAGCATGCAGAGTCCCACTGAAGTCATGGGGCTATATGCACGCTTAAAAGCGCTCACATAATCTATCATGCTGTTGGCTCAGAGGCAGAGTTTTCAGCACCTCACAGGAGTGACCCCAAAAGTAGTGATGAGACCTCAGTATGTTTGAAAATCTGTCATAGGTAAGGAGGTTTGATTAGATTAATGAAAGTTTGTTTCCCATTTGTCTTAGAGTTTGCCAGTAGCTAGGCCCTTGCTCACCTGCTCCAAGGAGGAGGAAAAAAAGTATACAAAGTCCTGTTTTATTGAATAAAAAGAAAAAAAAAAAGCCAACGGTGAACATAATTATTTTGAAATCTGAGTCTGCCCTTTCATCAAGTACTGAACATCTAAGCTCTGCGAACATCTCCAAGTTCCCTGTTGCCATCTCTGCTTCTCTTTGTTCATCTAACTTTCTGTTCACTGATGCCCCTCATCCATGGATATGTGCAAATCAGCCAAATGGCAAGCATTGTCTGGAATTTCTTATCCCACTGGTTTTAGTTTGTGTTCAGCTTTTCCACAGTCTTGGACACTGACTTCTTACTGTTTCTACCACCACTACATAAATGCAGAGGTGACTGTTCTTTCTGTTTATCTCGAATGAAAAGTGATTATCACTGGTTAAGAGCAGCTGGACAGATGCCATCTTTAATAAACACAAACTAAAATGCTGCACAGAAATTGCCCTAAGGGCTGCCACAGCTTCAGTGTAACCTATCAGTCATAACTGGATCTGTGATCACTCTACAGAAGGCAGCCATTACTGCCAACATGAGTTGTCCACTCCAATAGTACCTGATCATACTTCTTCCCTCAGGTCTCTACGGCCACAGTAATTCTGTAACAATGGAACTGCTCCTGCATTGCTCAACCATATCCATAAGCCCTGTGAGCCATAACATCTGGCTTAACAGCTTCCATTAGTAGCACTATAATGCATAGCATTTGCAACTGCTTCTGTGGGACATTTGCCTTTGATTCTGTGAAGCAGCTTCCAGCTGCAGCTCCTCTCTAATGTACAGTGAGCACTGGTCAGGGATGCCAGGATAATAATGTCAGCTACAGCACTACATCTGATGGCATATTTCTGCTACCATGTGCAAAACTTCACATAGCCTTTTATCCCAAGTCTGCTCTTTTACAAACATACATGCACAGCTGTTAAAATTGCCAGCACTCTCCACCAAAAGGATGTTAACTCCTATGAATTTATCACTTTTACAGAAAGCTTTTTGGATAAAAGGGAATTAAAACTGTTCTGCAAAGTGACACACATTCCTATTATATGCAATAAACATCACACTGAAAGGGGAAAAAGAATTAAAAAGAAAAGAGTATTCCATGCAGCCAGCAGCTGTCGAGCATCAAAGATTTCATTTCAACATTATGTCAAAACTCATGATGCTTTAAGGCTCATCAAAACGTGAGTACATCTCCAAGGCAGATGTCTTGATGCTTGAGGCTGTTAAATGGCTGGATTATAGAAAACTTACTCAAAAAAAAAAAGTAAAAAACCAAAACAAAACCCTACCAATCCATCTAAATGTTTTGAGAAAGAAAAAGCATCCATACAAACACAACAATAGCAGTTATCCTTACTTTTGGCTATCTTTCTAATTTGTCATCTGCATCTATTGTATCTGGTACTCCTTTTCTCAGACGCTAAGGCCCTTTTGAAGTATCTTGGTATGCTTCCTTGGTTCTGATTCCACTTGCTATCCAACTCTAAACAATTATTCTTGCTTTTTGGTGACATTTTTCCTCATTCGTCTCTGTGTAGGTCATATAGATTTTTATAGATGTTAAAATACACATTGACTCTGCAAGAATATACCATGCTGAGGATACGAAGGTCATATAGATAACAAACAAAAAAAAATTGTGTTAACTGTGTTTAATTTCATTTTGGTATAAGCTAACACGTTACCAACAACACTGCTTCACAGAACCTGCTATATACCTCTGCTCTAAAACTAAATAATGGAAAAAACAATGTTGTCCAGAACCCACTGAGATCGAAATAGGTGAACTCTTCAACTCCAGTGACTTTAACTTGGCCTCAGCACCACTTGAAATAGTTAAAAAAGCCAGTAGCTAAAGTATTAAACGTATAAAAGATGTATAAATTACATAAAGATGTATAAAACCAGATCATATTGGATTTCTGAACCAAATTATGTCTAAACATCTTATTAATTTCAAGGTTCTATGGGAAATGGACACTGACACAAACTATTCCAGGAACAGATATCTAGATTCTCAGAAAGCCTTTGACAATTTTTCACTTGATGTATTAGTGCATACAATATTAAACATAAGCTGCCCTAAGGAAAATTTTGAGACTAGACAAGGAACATTATAAGACTAAGTAATTGGTTTACAGACAGAAAGCAGAAGATCAAAATTTAAAGTATCTATTCACCGTAGTATGGCAAAAATGTTTTGCATGGGATTTGTATCAGATAGCTGTTCTTAATATTTTGATTAACAATTTACAGAAAAGAAGTGGAACATTAAATCCATCTATTGCCATCAGCATCCAAGGTAAGGAACTGGTTGAAATGAGAAGAAATATTTACATTTTGATTAAAATATAAGCTCAAAGTGATATCTGAATTTTAAGTTCCACATGTGGAATGATGCACCCAGAAATGGTAATTCCTTAACAGGTCAAATAACAGGAAAACAGTGTAGTGGAGAATGTAATCTAATTAAGTATGGTCAGTTTTTATATCCACTCTCTAACATAAAGCAGAAATTTATATGTATTTTGCTTTTCTCATAAAGGCTCTTTTTTAAGAGAGAAATCCTCATGGAAATCCACAGGAGTTTCCCTACTACTTTCAATGGGTCAGGGTTTCACCAGTGGTGTCTACCATTGTTGGCTCTATCTAAATAAAGAAGGAAAATGTCACATGAGTAAGGGGTGAGGTTAAATGCAACAGGAAAGCTTTTCCACATGAGAGAAACCTGGAAAAAGTGCAGATGGGGTGGGTAATTTTGCCCTGAGAAATTTACTTGACTAAGTTAAGAACTTACTCTCTGTAAATTAACCACAGCCAGACGCATCAGGTGCAAATGGGTCTGTCTGAAATGACTTAACAAATGGTTCCTGTAAATATACATTACACTCCAGGAAAGTTTAGTTTTCTAACATGTTTCTGGCTCACACTTTTAGTCATATGGGTCAGTGTTAGGTAGTCCTACAAGGAGCAGGGAGCTGGACTCAATGATCCTTATGAGTCCCTTCGAACCTGAGATTATGATTCTATGATTCCTTTTGTCTACAGAAATAAATGGCTATCACCATCTGGATTCTTTCCAGAAGGTTAATAGATCATTTAGATAACTCTCTTAGGTTTTGTAATGATCTCTCCTTGAGACTCAAAGATAAAAATACACAGAAAGTCATTAAATTATGACTGGGTTTTTAATTGCACTGGAACTGCTGCTGAAAGCCATACCTCTATTTACTGGGGAGGTGGTGAGCTTGGAGAAGGAGGGTTATCTTTTAAGTATATCACCTTGAGGTATATCCTCAGAGACAAAAAAGAGTTTTCATACCAAAAAGACAACAGATCTCCTTGGAAGATACAGTTCACTGCTACCCTACACTATGGTGTTCCAGAGGTAGCATAAGAACCGCAGTCTGCATATGACTATCACTCATTCTTCATGCCAAGTTAAAGCATTTTGTTTGATTAGGTTTTCAGCTTGCAAATTCTGTCAGATTCAGCCAGGGAATCAAAAGAAATTACTGCCTCAACTTCACCTACAGTAGGAAGAGAACTTTCATGAGGTCACTCAGCTGCCACAATTCATTATCCAGCACATTTATGCCTTTGTCTTTTGCTTCTTTACTTTCCTGACTCAACATCTTGGGTTTCCTCTTGCCTGCCTGTGTCTTAGGTTCTTTCCTCTGTTCTTTATCTACGAGACCTTTCTTTCACATGTACCTTCATTTTCCTTACACATACTCACCTGCCCCATTTGAGATATCACATACTAAACAGAAGTTTAACTGGATCTGAAAAATCATGGAATTTTGGAAACCATACTACAATGAAATTGAAAGTAGGGCAGAAATCACTGCTTCAGTGATAGTTAGCCTATACAGTATTTTTCCCCCCCTTAAAATTTATAAGGAGAACCGTAGAAAATAAAGAAAATCGTGCAAAAAAAATGGAATAATAAGGATAAGATAGCATTGTGAACAGAGGAATACTGGGTTTCCAGGAAGAAACGGCAAAATTAGGTGTTAGCAGTGTACGTAAGCAGAAAGTGGATAACATGAGTGCTGTTCAGCATGTTTGAGGAGTGTCCATCAGTCCAGCATCCACAAAAGCCGTTTCACCTTTCTAGGAGTCACTGGCAATTTTGGATTAGTCATATATTTCCTGTGCAATACTGGCTATGAATTTCTCTGGTGTTCTTTCATTCTTCACCATTAGGTCTAACTGAGATGTGCACCCTGCTTCAAGCAGTGGTCTAGGCTAGATGAATGCCAAAGCTCCCTTCTAACCTGAATTATTCTATGATTCTATAACACTTGTAAGATTCATGGTTTCACAAATAGATAAGGTTGCGAAGTTTATCTTACCTCACCAGAAATTAAAAGCTCCTTGGACCATTCTATATAGGGCTATTATAATGCACTGCCCTACTGAAGCCAATTGTCATGGTTTAAGCCCAGCTGCAACTCAGCCACACAGTTTGATAGTATCCCCTCTCTTCCTCCCCCCTCTCCTGGAGGGATGGGAAGGAGAATCAAAAGAATGTAACTCGCATGAGTTGAGATAAGAATAGTCCACTAACTAAGGTATAATACAAACCACTGCTGCTACCACTCGTAACAATAATGATAAGGGAAATAACAAGGGAAGAGAATACAACCGCTCACCACCCACTGACCGATACCCAGCCCAACCCGAGCAGTGATCTAGCCCTTTCGGGTAACTGCCCCCAGTTTATATAGTGAGCATGACGTGCTGTGGTATGGAATACCTCTTTGGTTAGTTTGGGTCAGGTGTCCTGTTTCTACTTCCTTCCTGCTTCCCTTCCTCCCTGGCAGAGCATGAGACTCAGAAAGTCCCCGGTCAGACCAAGCATTCGGTGTTTCCAGCACTGTTCCCAGCCTGAAAGTTAAAACCACAGCACTTCACCAGCTACTAAGAAGGAGAAAAAATGACTGCTACTGCTGAACCAAGCACATCAATGTTCTCAATAAAGGACAATGGCCATCAGACATCCATTGCAAAGAAGCTACAACCAGGCCCATAAGAAAAGTAACCATGGCTGTGGAATCCAATACAGGGTGAAATTTCCAACCTAAAGGCTCTGTCTCAAGGACAGAAGTTTTTGAAAACACTGTTTCTCAGTAAATGCCAGATAATCCCTTATGTGATACTGCATTAATCTGTTTTGGTGCAGAAAGACCTCAAGTTACCAATTCCAGATCACCTATTCTTCTCATAGAAAAAATGGTTATGAATAGTTTCTGTCATCTGAAAATAGCCAATGATCATTACTAAAGATTAATTATAATTAACCTCTGTACATGTGCAATTTTCCTGCTCTCTTTTCCTGTCAATATTAGACATTTCATGTAAAATGCATTAGTGCTGGCAACAAATGAACTTTTGCAAGACAAAATAAAAACTAACAAAAAATATAAAAGATATTTTAAATAATATATACCTTTCCTTTTTAACACTAATTCCATTATGTAACAGCTCTTACAATGTGTTCCTAAAATCATCTGGGTTAGGAAAAATTTCAGTCTGTAGGATTTCAAAGGCTATCTAAACCCAAGCCTCCTGCAGCATAATTTCACTAATCCTACACCACTCCTGACAGATAAGCATCTTGTTGAGTCTTGCATGTTCCAGTGATACTGGTTACAAAAGAGTCCTTGGCAGCCTTTGCTATTGCATAATTGCTCATAAGAAGGCTGAGTTGACTTTGTAGAGTTTGAAACTTGGCAAATAGCTTATCCTCTTTTTTAAGGAGTACACAAAAATAAAATTCAGATTTGGGATCCCTTTTTCTTATAACTGAAAATGATTCTTATCAGCCATGAAAAGGCTACCTTACTTTGGTGCTTAATATTCTGAACACATGGAAGACTTTTTTGCTATGAAGTCACTGCGTTCTTCCACTACACTTTTATTTCTAAAAGCAAGCTGTTCCTTGCTCTTTCCTGCTCCAGTCCTCCCTCCATAGCTTATCCATGCAAAAAGCAATTCAGTGGTTGAACCTTCAACCTGACAATGGACTCTGATCAGAGGTGACAAATTTGTCTATTCATATGTCTCACCACCAGACTGCAAAGCTTTCTGATTATTCGTAAAATAAGTGCTTTCTCCCTCCTACTGAAGTTTAAGGCTAGTCATTATTGTTGTTTTCTTATTAAGCAGTAGGAATAATTGATTACAGGAATCCACAGATATCCCTTTGAATGCTCATAGATATAATCAGGTCTATTTCATTACTGTGATGGGTTGACCCTGGCTGAATGCCAAGTGCCCACCAAAGCTGCTCTGTCATTCTCCTCCTCAGACGGACAGGGGAGAGAAAACAGAACAAAAAGCTCATGGGTTAAGATAAGGACATGGAGAGATCACTCATCAGTTACCATCCAGGGCAAACCAGACTGGACTTAGGAAAACTCTTGCTGTGCTCAAATGCATTCCCTAATTGTTCACCTCCTCCTCCTTCAGAGCAGGTTACACAGGAACATGCCCAGGTGGATTTTGAATGTCTCCAGAGAGGGAGACTCCACAGCCCCCCTGGGCAGCCTGTTCCAGTGCCCTGCCACCCTCGGGGCTGAAGTTCTTCCTCATGTTGAGATGGAACCTCTGTGTTTAGTTTATGGCCATTTCTTCTTATTCTGTCACTGGGCACCACTGAAAATAATCCGACACCATCCCTCTGGCATCCTTCTTTGAGATATTAATATGCATTATTGAGATTCCCTTTCAGTCTTCTCTCTAGACTAAACAGGCCCAGCTACTGCAATCTCCCTTCATGAGAGAGATGCTCCAGACCCATGACCATCCTTGTGGCCCTCCTCCAGACCCTCTCCAGGAGCTGCTTGTCTTCCTTGTACTGAGGAGCTCAGAACTGGACACAGGGCTCTAGATGTGGCCTCACCAGTGTCAATAGAGAGGGAGGATCACCCTCCTTGACCTGTGGGCCACACTCCTCCCAGTGCACCCCAGGATACTATTTGCCTTCCTGGACACAAGGGCACACTGCTGGCTTATGGTCAACTTACCATTCACCAATACTGCCAGGTCCTTCTCAGCTGAATTGCTCCCCAATAGGTCAGCCCTCAACCTGCATTGGTACTTGAGATTTTTCCTCCCCAGGTGCAGTACTCTACACTTACCCTTGTTGAACCTCATTGGATTTCTCTCCAAATAGGCATTGTGGTCAGTTCATCTGCCACTCCTTCCACCTCAGAGGAGGACTCCTCACATTTCCTGCTCCAGCATGGGCTACTCTCCCCACAGGGGCACAGGTCCTGCCAGGAAACCTGCTCTAGTACAAGCTTTCCATGGGATCACAACGTCCTTCAGGCATCCCCCTGCTTGCCTGTGGGTCCTCCCTGTGGGGTATCTGCTCCATCACGGACCTCCACGTGCTGCAGGGGCACAGCCTGCCTCATCATGGGCTGCACCATGGGCTGCACCATGGGCTGCAGAGGAATCCCTGCTCCAGCGCCAGGAGCACCTCCTCTCCTCCTTCTGCACTGACCTGTGTCTGCAGGGCTGTTCCTCTCATGTATTCTCACTCTTCTCTCACTGCAGTTCTTTTTTTCCCTCTTCTTAACTATGTTATGCCAGAGGTACTACCACCATCACTGATGGGCTTTGCCTTGGCCAGCAGTGGGTCTGTCTTGCAGCTGACTGTCATTAGCTCTGCTGGACACAGTGGAAGCTTCTAGCACCTTCTCACAGAAACCACCCCTGTAGCCCTTCCCACTACCAAAACTTTGTCATGCAAACTCAATACATTTACATATCTTTAGATTTCAACGTGCAGTGACAGCATCTATAACATTTTATTAGCTCAGTGCATACGACTTATTTTTCTACGATCAAAGCAATAAACACTTTTCAGGCTAGAAAGAGAGTGCTATCCACAGCAACTTTCATATTACATGTACTCATTCAGATTAAACAACAGGGTACAATTGATGAGTGATTTGAATTAATACCACTCTCAGGGGGCAGAAGAGCTAATGACCCCTAGAACCTGACTTCCTACTACGAAATATATTCCAGTTTTACCCATAGCTTTAATAAAAGTTGTTTATTTGACCACTGGAAAACATTTGATTTGTATTTAGAATATTTAAACTCCAGTGCTCGTAGAAACAAGTTTACCCCTCTGTAATATTAAAAATACCCTATGAAAGGTCACCTGCTATTTGTAATCTATAGACTGTGAGTGAATAAATGTTTCAAAGTGTTGCTGATAAACTTCAGCGAGCATCATTAAGAAGGAGCAATGGGTAAAGATCCAAACAAAAAAAGGCTGTTGCTCTGAGCCAGCTTTTTTGCTGCCCTTGAATTACTCACAAACATTTACGAAGTTAATTTTCATCTGACTGAATGTCTCTCTGCTGCTCATCTACTTAATGTACAGTGATGCTGATGTTCTAATAGTGCAAAACCTGTATAATAAGATGTCCATATCAATGTTGATTATATGTGAGGGAAACTGAAGCAGAAGTAAAAACAAAACGTTGGAACATTTCTTGAAGAGTCTACAAAGTATTTATCAAATTCCACAGCGGTTGTGGGATCAGCATGTTTATGCAAAATGCATTCTTTTAAAACCTTCTTGGTCCTTGATTCAGTAACAAAATTAGAAGGCGGGAGATAAGCAGTAGCTGAAACCTTACCAGGATGACCCAGTTCTCTGTTCCATTTTCAGTCATCACAACCAACTCCTAAGTCCCGGTACAAAACTAAGTTTCATCCTGCTTCTTCACAGAAGTCAAATATATTCATGCTGTCAATGAAATCAATAAAGCTTTTATATTCATGGCAAGAAACAGAACTCTGCCCTACATCACTATACTTCAACAAACCTATCTATAAATAAACATCCAGTAAGCTAAAGAATTCAATTAAGTTTTCATTTCTCTCAGTCAACTGCAGATCACAGAGGAAGCTCCAATGACAGCAAAGACAGATGATGAAAACCTGATCAATTGCTATCACTTCAATTTAGATAAAAAGTCACTCACTTTTCAGCTCTGCTTGGTGCCCAGAAGAGATTAGATAAAACTAAATCAAGAGGAAAAAAAATCTAAACAACAGCCAAAGAAAATCTTTTCCAGCTCTTATAAGCATCCTCAGTTAATCCTACCATGTAAAGTCAGGCTACTAGCAATGACTAAAAGCAAATTCCAGAAGGCTCCTGAAAGTTATCAGTACTACTGAGCCTTCAAAGAAAACCAGCATGAAAAGTTAAACTGTTTGCTAAAGCTGTCCCCCTCTATACTGGGTTTGGACTGTATCAGTGAACTTTGCAGAATATGATTGGAGCAAACACTACAAATTCTTGTGTCTGTGTTATCCACTATTGCGTATGGCCATGCTGTGCGTGATTCCAAGAAGTTCTGGTATTACCCAATTGTTGTGAAGTTAGTGCAGAACTTTGCTAAGATCTGTCTATCACACCCTGATTTATTTCAGTTTGTGAAATGCAGATAAAGCACTGAGATGCAGGATCAGCTACTGACACTTTAATTTGCATTGGATTAGTTTTGCAAGTGGTTTCACGAAGCAAAATACAAAGAACATGAATTCAGCTCACTGTTACAAATAGAACACAAGAAAAGGGAGAACACATCTATTTCACCACCACAGTGTTGTCATCACATATAGGAGTCTCTAAAGCAATAGAAATAAAAAAATCTTGATTTTTCTTTAATCTGTGCTTTATTTAAAGGCTGAGGAATTAACACTAATTCATCCTACCAAAACCTGTGTACAGCCGCAGTTCAAATACGAATAACATATCTCAGCAGGCAGAATTAGCACCAAAAGAAACATTTTAACAAGAACAATATTAATCCTAGATTTTATCTTTCTTCTGTCAACATTTGTCCCAGCACAAATCATGCAGTCACTTAACCTATTGCCTCGTGATGTCCAGCCCTGTAGCTGCAACACACATCAAGGCCATCTACCACATCATTTGGTCCCCCTTTGGAACCAAGCATACTGCCAACATATGACCATGCACCTCATGGTGAGGCCCCCATAGAAATATATATATCTCATCACATGACTGAATAGATCTCTCTTACACAGCAGGGCTTACCAACCCCATGTGAGGAGTTAATGTACATCCCACACACTAACACAGCTGCACTAAGGACTGCAGCAAGGGGCTGCAGGCACTCAGGACAGGTTACATATTGGCACCCAGTACATTCAAGGGTCTCTTGGAGAGTAAAGGATGTGGAGAGTGGATCACAGACTGTGTCAACTATTCTGTCAGGCTGTACCAGGACGGCTACTACCACCTTCTCGTGATATGAACAATCCTTTGGCTTAAATTCTCTTTTCTAGCTGTCAACAATCAGCTTAGTACAAGATAAACAGAATTCTGGAGTAACCAAAAACGATCAAAATTTTTAAAGTACGATATAATACCTTTCTTCTTTGAAAAGTCTTGTATAGTATGACTTGGCCAAACTACCTCATTCTGCCCCACGTTGGCTCAAAGCTGGGGGTACTGATGAACTATGACACAGAAAAATTTGAATGCTTTTCTGCCTCTGCTGATAAAATAAGACTGATTTTCCTCCAAGCCTTCTATTATTTAACTCATGCAGTGCCACCATCTTGGTTGCCTAGTTTTTTTGAGAGTAGCTATAGAGTGTCAGAGATCAACAAGCACGTTGCTAGAGAGACACCACACAAGCATAAGTACCAGCTGTGTACTTGCATATTTAAAGAGAATTAAAATGATATAGAAAAATTACACTTGACCAAGCAAGCAAAATATTTTTTGCATAAAAAGACGGCAGATAAAGGATACAAAGTTGGATGACACAAGCTTTCACATCTCATGGAAGACACACACCTTCCAAGCAATTTAGAGGGCCTAAAGCTGATCTGAGTATTGAGGCAGCCGATTCAGAATCCCTCTTCTGTACTTTACACTGTCTGAGCCCATGTTCATCAACCATTTGTCTCTTCAGTTCCATATAAACTCTTAATTAATATTAGCATTGTTAACAAGTTTTCTCCTTTTTGGATAATAAAGTCCAAATCTTAGCTCAGGTCTGAGAAACTTCATGAAAAAAATAAAAGGCTTGATTGCACAGCATCCAGGGTTTACATTCCCCTCCTACATCATCATTTATACACAGAAGTTATCTTGTTATGATAACCACTGGACATTATGACGTCACACAAACAGTAGAAGAAGCCCAAGATATCCCTGGGAAGACTGGATAGATGCACAAAAAGTGCTTTTAGTAGAGAATATACTTCACCTAGTTTCACTTAACCAACATCTCAACACTCCCAAAGCTGTATATCATTGACATGATTTACAAAAGTCAGCTGGCTGACATGCACCACGCTAATGTAAAGGGATTGAAATCAACGAGCTACGAGTATGGACAAGCCTTAATTTCACAATTGTACAGACACTTGCAAAAGCATGTGTCTGTCTTGTCTGGCTGTGGGGTTTTTGTTGTTGTTGTTGTGTTTCATATTCCTGTATACATTATTAGTCAGTTATAACAAGAACATCTAACTTGTACAATGAGTAGCATATCTCCAATAAGGCAGGAAAAAGAGTTGTGAAGGCCCAGTGGTTAAAATCTCACTGAAGCACGTCATTACAGAAAACATCACTTTAGGAAATGGCTGCTTTTCTCCCTTCCTCGCACCCCAGCCCCCCCAGAAACCCATCTCTATTAAACAACAATACTTACTAAAAAATACAGTATTAGACATTCATCCCAAAAATTGCTGGCATTATGTTCTGAGTTTTACTTTAATTTTTATACCGTTATTATTATTCTAACATGAATTTGTAAAAGCACTGCACAGTGCCATGGCTTCTACGGAAAAGTGAGGAAATAATTAAAAAGAAATCAAAACACATCAATATAAATACTAATTTGGAAATGAAATTACAAATTATTATTTTGGAAAAATATAGTAACCCTACCCTCAAAGAAAAAGAGACACCCATCAACTATATTCTCATTGTTTCCTTTCCAGAGGAAGACTGAGGAATTATTACTGTAGCAAGAAGAAGAACAGCTAGTACTTTCCATAAACAAAATTAATTATTTTACCCAAACCTGCACCTGCAGCATCCCATCTTCAAACTACATTTTCTCACTTTCCTCACCCCTCCTCTCCACAGATACATGTGAGAGATGAAACCTACCTATCTGCAGACTTCACCATAACCAGCAGCTTCCTTATTCATGAAGACCCAGAAGCTAATGAAAGTTTATTGCTGAGATGACAGTTGTGTCTAAGCAGGGGAAATACAAGAGGAGAAAGAAGGGGAGGTGGATAAAAAGGATGAAACAAAACAGCAGAAGTAGAAAGCTCAATAGTAGCTTTTTAGATCTTCCAAAAATTGTAAACAAAGACAGAATGTGGGCTGACTAAGCCCTGTCTAAACTGAGGCTGCTCCGAGGATATATGGTAGCAGGCCTCTGAAACCTTACCTTTTTACAGCAGTGATGCAAAGGGCACACGCATCACAGTATGTATTTGCAGTACGAGGAACATCTAATACATAAAAACAGTTCCTCTTGGTTGTGTGATTATATGTGGAATTCTGGGATTTATTCAGCTTTGCTATAAATATACTGTTGTATTAATTTTCAGGGACATTTCTTTTCCTACATGCCTGGAGTCAGCATTTGATAGATTAGTGTGGTTTTTCTAGCTTACCCATTAAGTTGGTTTGAACAATTCATTTGTTAATATAGTGAAACACACGTTCAAGATTACAGATTGTTTAACAAGTTTTGACAAAAAAGTCCCTTGGTGGTCTTGAAGTTTCTCAGAAGCAGATGGATGAGGTACAATTTTAAGGATTCTCTTTCCTATTTGTGTAAAGCTGCTAAGGGTCTGCAGTAGGCTTTAATGCAAACAAGGGGCATTGTCAGACAATAAAGAGACAATTGCCTGTGTTAGCACAACAATTAATTTATTTGCAGAGAACCACTCAGTCTATTTGTTACCAGAAATGTGCTAATTATTCCTGCTAATTACATGCAAAACCTTCATTATCACCTATATGAGGAAGAGGACCCCTCAGGTTTCAGTGACAAATTAATTACTGTGTTTTCCTTCTGAATGTACTTCTAGACAGTCCCTGTTACCTCAAAAATAAATTGGCTGGCAGGAAGCTTGTCTCTCAAAGACATTCTGCAAACTAAAAGCAAACATACAAATATCAAGTTATTATTGCTATTTTTTTAGGCAGGCATATCCTGAAGCTCTTAGAACTACTATATTAATTTACAAGCTCTTAATCCTAATAAAATATACCATGCGCTGCTAAATTTCACTATGTAACTGCTTTCAGAGCCCTTTATACATCTATAAAATAACCAAAAAGACAGCAGGCACTAGGTTTTATAAATACAGCAAGTAAAATCAATGGTAAACTACACAGTCAGTACAACAGAGATACCATTTCTGTAAAGAAATATAATTTTAAATTTGTAATAACTGAAGTGAAAAGGACAGTAAAGTGGCTGAATTACCCAGCCTTGCATTATCACCATTCTAATGCAACACACAGGATGCCTGGCACCAAGACCTTGCAACGCATGTCAGGGGGAGAGGAATTTTCATGCAGAAGGGTGAGGAAGAGGAGGCACGCAGGATCAGAGTCTTGATTTGGAAGGTAGGAAACATGGTGAGTGAAGGAGTTATAGCACAGTGACTATGGGAAAGGGATGAGTGGAGAGGCTGCTCTGAATTCTTAATACACAGGCAGATAACTGACTATTTAAAAGAAAAAAATCAATCTCTTAAATTTTGCTTAGAATCTGTTTGGTAACTTTCAGCCATTCCTGTATGGTACCTTGCCAACAGCCTGCCTCTACTTCCATTTAAAGGTGCTCTGGAATATAGTGCCCACTGTCTATCCTCCTTATAGAAACTCAAGGCTTCCTCGATTCTGCGTTTGGCATAGCAGAACATCAATATCTTAACTATTCAGAGTATCAGCAGCATCCATTAATAGGCACATGAACACTGGAGTACAATTCCAGAGTGTGGATCTCAACCACAACTTTAGCAGCATCAACAACACTACCTTGTACAAAGCAGTGGCTAATCCTGTTGTCCCAGAAGTGGGATCATTACCAGGTGGCTGGATACAAATTCTTGGCAATACAGCAAGGATGGGATAGAGTGGCTCAGACAGAGCTACTGAAAGGCTGGAAATACAGTTTTATAGTGAATCAGGTGACAATTTGCACCCACACAAATTTGTATTTCAACAGCCACTCCACCTCATGAAGATAAAGCAGGAGTGGAGGAGTGGATTCAGAACCTGGATGTCTGCAAGACACCGCCCCACCTCTCCAGACCATCAGCACCAAAAGGCAATGCCCAGGAACACTGAACCTAGCCCTAGAGACAAGTTCATCCATGAGTCACTGGACCTGTGCCTTTCCTTCACTTTAATCTGGATATTACTTGCCATACAGCCTTCTCTACAATATAAAATGTAAGACACTTATCTTCATCTTTACTTGCATCCATTCCTCAGACAAGGGTATCTATTTTGAGTATCAAAAAACTGACTTAAGCCCTTAATTCACTCATGATACCTCTCATGCCTACACGTCTCTGGTTTTAAGTAATCATGTTGGTGCTTTCGACAATGTTCTCTCTCAGAGGCAAGTAACCCCCATAAATAACTATATGGCAACTTCATTATTCTTCAAGTCTACCTTCATTCTCCCCTTTCAATTGAGGCCTTCAAAAAACTCAGTAACAATAATGCTAATGGTATGCTCAGCTTCCATTCTGTACTATTGAACACAGAGTTTCACTGCCGTTTCCATCTGTGTATCTTGGTTTGTCACTTGTGTCAGAGAGCAAGCTCTCCAAAGTAAGAACCATCACTTCAGCATATTCTTGTAGTAGTTAGCATGTCTTAAACACAGCTTGGCTATAATTAGTAATAATAGAAGTAATTATAGTAGTAAGACAGGGACGAGGAAGCACAATACAAGTTTAACAAACCAGTATTACAGGGAAGGCTAAAATGTTTGTAGGCCAATACCACTTTTACCATTGTTACAATGAAAAGTTTTAACGGTTAATGGCAGATCAGCAAAGAAGACATGCCAGCTGGCATGCAACCACAACTGCATGCACTTATAATTGTTATTTTAATTTTAGTCTATAACCCTGAGGCATATATGTATCATCTATATTTGTGTCTTCTAACTCAATATCCACCCCCATTCAAAATAAATCAAAATGAAAACAAGCGGATGAAAAGGAGAAGTACTGTACCACACCTGAATACAGCAGGGTTTTCTTTTTTTTTAAGTCAGAGACATTCATATAAAAGTAAGAATGTGCTGGGATTTATTTCCGAAAAATTGTAATCCATAAAATTATGCCTAATGCTCAGACCCTTCCACCAGCATAACTTTGTTTATAGGATATTAGTCCATTCCATGAGGATAATAAAATTTTATATATATGAAAATTTCTCACCTCCAAATCCTAGCTTATTACCAAGTTTTCTGTTCCAAAGCACAGGAAGGTTTCCTTGGCATAAGCAAAAAAACCCCACCCCTGACATATATAACATACTTTTTAGCCAGTGTATCACCCTTTACAACTGAAAACCCAAAAAGACAGAAAAATTATCATTGCTGCTAGACTCCTAACAAGTGGCCTCCAACCTATTGCACCCAAAAGCAGATCAGATCCAGAAAGTACAAAATTAACCTATGATTAATTCATTGAAAATTGGTCTCAACAAGCAGGACTTCAGCATCAGAATGCAAAAGCAGGGCATAACTTACTTTACAACAGAAAGAGCTTTTTCCATTTATTATATCCATGTTCCTCACCAGATTCTTTTAATCCATTAATCAACTACAAGAACAGCAACATTTGTCTGATTTTGAGAGATGACTGGCCACTGGGAGGCCATGTGGAAATGAGAATAGGGGGGCAATTTGAGGTGAAAGTGACATAGGAAGGGGATTGATCTGGAAAACTAAGAGTGCATAAAGAAAGCTGCATGGCATCAAAAATTACCAAGAGCTAGAAAAGCAGGTGATTTCAGTCTGGTTTTGCTATGACACGGAGGAGGAACAAGACATTGCTTTCACAGTGAAATATTTGAGCAAAATACAAGTTTGCCTAGAAGGCAAACCCTTTCAACATGGCCCTTAATATCTTCTAATTTGCCTATACCGAATTTTGAGGACATATTTTTGGCCTGGCCTATACCACAAAATATGAGCAGGATTAAGAGCATTCAAAGTAGTTGACAAGACACTGAAGTAAGAGTGTTCCCACAGAGACTAAAAAGTTGCAGACGGTACTGGATTAGCTAACACATAGACTGCACCTGTGTTCCAGTAGCTTAATAGGTTCACTTAAACCTATCAGCATACAAAAATAGCAATAAAAAAAAATAAACGCTTTGTCATAGCTGGAGATGGCAACTATGTGACAAAGAATGACTCAGGAATATTTCTGGCTTCTTTTCTATGTATGAGGTTTCTAGAGATTACTTCCTCTCTTATCCCTTCTCGTCTAATATTAAGATAAGAATTTCAGTAGTCAAAATTGTTACAATTATAATAGTTTAGTAGGAAGGGCAATTTTTTCAAATGTAGGGGCCTAGAGACTTCTACATCTATAGCTGCTAAAGATATGGATCCACTCTTCCTCCCAATACCAACGGTAGTGTATTAAGTTTTCCAAGAGAAGCAGTAAACACTGAAGTTGGAAAGAATGGATCAGTCTGAATTATAGTATTACTAACATTTATTTTATGAACATCCAAGTGCACTAAAATACAAAGTAATTTTAAACTCCTTTATATTTGGGAGAGAAGGGGAAGCAGTTGTTGGATATGGGAATTTTTTTAGACCCACATTTTCCTTCAGGTTTTCACATGCTCCTGGATAAACATTTCCTGGCTCAATATTGTGTTTGTTCACATCACAGCTCTTCCACAGAGGCATTTACTTCCTGCTGCAGTAAAAGTGTAGAGAGGCAGTGTGCAGTGGAGCACCATTTATCCTTTTCAGACAAGGTTTGATTTAGAAAAGAACCAGCCACAACTGGCTGGGTACCAAGAGCCAAATAAATGATTTTACTGTTTGATTATCCACATCATTCAAACCCATTGTAAGTGGCAATTGGCTTGCTTCCTGTCATACTGGCACTTGGATTGCACAACAAGTTTGTCTTGTGGACAAAACGCTAGGTTTCTGGAGTTTGGAGACTCCTGGAACTGTCAGTTTTCAATTAATTTGTCTTGGACTGAGCACCTGAACTCCTCCCTATTCTCTGGCATAGCAGCTAAAATGGAGCCATCCTGCGGGAGCCTGTACAGCCGGCAGCTTCCCCAGGGACCCCCACACCCTTCCCCTCACATTAATAAGTGTCTAACTAACAGAGTAAATAGAAATAAATTAGCAACTAACTTATCCTGGAAGATGTCAAGGAAGAAGAGAATCTCAAAGAGGAATTTAAACAAGGAAAAAGATGTATGAGCTTTACAATTCAGCATAAGAAAGAACACTTGCATAAGATACTGCATATAAGAAAATAACAAAGTGGTTTTAAACAAAATAGAAAGGAAATCTCCAAGGCTTACACAACTAATGGAACTGAGAGGAGGGATGAAAAATGTTAGTACTATCTCTGGTTCAGGAAGTCCCAAAGCCATGATTCAGTAGAAGGTAAGAGAGTACACCAAGAAAGGATCATTGCATGCTTGACATTTTCTTATACGCTCCCCCAGGCTGCTGTCAGAAACAGGATACCCGGCTAGACAGATGTTTAGTCTGATCCTGTATGACTGTTCTTACTTTGTGATACTAAGACACAAATGTGGATAGGAAGAAAGTTATGTGCAACTCCAGGATTACATAAAACTTGAAGTTGATGCAGGCAAATCCTTTGACAGTGAAGGGATTCAAACTGAGGGGTGCCAACTCTGGGAAAATTTTGATCACTATGGACCTCACCCCTGGAAGGAGTTCATACTGTCCAAAATCCTTCTCATACCTTTCAGGACTTGGAGCACCTATGTAGTCAAACTGCTTCCCCTGCTCTTCTCAGGTCCTTCAGTTAAACATTTAATTCTCAAAAAAAATTTTAAATGTTTCTTTCCTCTGTGAAGTAATATCTGTCATTATGCTATTGTTAATGTAGACATTTTCTGCACCGCAACTTCAAGGTCTTTGCAAGAAAACACACACCACCAGCTCTTCTCATATGCAAGTCAAAACATATTCACTAAGTACAGTGTCCATTACCCTCCAGCAGGCGTTTGGGAGCAAAAGCAGAAATGCAGAGATAGTCTGCAATACAATAAAAATGTCACAATGTCAATCATGATTTCTAAGTAAGTTGTACATAGATGTCCCAAATCATCACAGTTCAAACACATATGAAAACAAGGGTCAGGAAGGGTTTTATTTCCTATGTTAGTACAGGCTACTGCAAACAAGGACCAACAGTCACAAGAAATATTCTTTCAGCACGGCCATGAGAAAGACTACCTTTTATTGCTCTTAGCCATTTTAATTCATGCTCTTGTTACAGTCAGGCAGGCTTGCTAAAGAAACTGTATACAGAAAATGTTATACAACAGTTTCAGCAAGTAGCCTATACATCAGCTTATTTGCTGTGACAAATTACACAGAGCATGCCACACACCAATACTCCATATTCTCTTCTGGGTCACTGAATTGATTCTGGTTCAAATTCCAAACAAACGATTTCATAGGCAAAGCCATTAAAGGACTAGAACTATTTTCTTTTCCTAGATCAGACAAGCCTCTACTCTAGGAGGCAGGGTAGCCTGTAAGGCAATATGCAACAAGAACGCAAGCCCGTTCAGGCATTTCTTGCACGACTTTCTAGCCACTGTAATGCTATATAAGAGGGAACTGCACCACCTTTTTCCCAGTGGTAGTAGCTGCCACTGCATTTTAGGAGGAGATGAAGCTGTCCACAGATATTGTGGACTCTGGGAACTTTTACCAGATCAGCTCTCCCAGGTAACACTGAACCCAGAACATCTGCTTCGTGGATCCCAGCCAAGCTTAAGGAGCAGGAGAATGAGAGCTGCAGAACAGGGCTGTTTGCGCCATGGAAAAGTAAAGTTACTCGCAGAGTTTAGGTGCTTCCAGGGCTAGACTGCAGTTAAGGAGGCACTCCTACAGTCACAATTTTGGATGTAAATTGTTTTCTTGACTACATCTATTTCTCTCAGCAGCACATATTTATTCCTCAACTGAGAAAATTTCTTACTGCTGTGTGCACCACAGCCTGATCCCTAAGGTGAGTCTTCAGGATAGAAATGCTGTATAAATAACACATTAAGTAGTTATAATGGAATGATTTTCACTATGGAGGTATTCACCTCACCTCATTTCAGCCATCTTTTAAAAAACAGTGTTTTCTTAATTAATTATCCAAGACCTCTTTCATTATGGGAGGGTGATTTGTTGACAGTAACAGCTTCAGCAGCAACTTTGATAACATCAGGTCTGCCACTTAAAGAATAAAAATACTCTTGAACAAAGTTTAAAACAGATGAGACAATTGGCCAGAGCGCAATACCTTCTCTTTGTTCTGACAACCAGTGAAGCATAGACAACTAGTTTAAATTAGACAGCAATGTCCATGCGTTCAGGTTATGATAGCCAATGTCACCTTGTACCAGAAGTTACAGGACACATGCAGAAGGATTTATTTAAAGCTAATGCACTTTAAAATACATTGATATTACATTTTTAATTATCAGCTATACATTTTTTTGGCTCTGAGATTCTTACAGAGTTGAGATGAGTACAACAGGCCAGGTACACCAGATAAGACTCACATTATACCATGAAAGAGAAAAAGAGAAGTTCTCAAAACATCAGCATTTGTTTAATCTACCTAGCTTGCCCTACACCGTCCATCAGAGTAATGCTAATTCTTATTGATAAGTAAAAATGTATGTGTATCTATGTAAACAAAAAGGGAGAGGTAGATATTCTGATAATTTAAAAGAGGATTAAATACCTTTAATTAATCTTCACATATTTAAGAAATGTGTATAATTTCTATCATAACACCTATCTGAGTCACACTACTGTGCTCTTATGGAAGACCACAATTAATCTGCTACCTTTCCAACTAATATTTCAGTAACTTTAGAATTATTTAAGACCCCTTCCAGATCAATAGTCCCCCACAACTTATCTGGTTTCAACAGGAACAACTTTATTGGGGGTGGGGGAAGGGGAAGGTAATTTCTGTTAAATCTATAATACTTATCAGAGATACTGAGTAGCAACATTTTTGATGCTGTCTGACACTAGATGAGAAATTACTTCCTAATTAAATGGAAAAGTAGCATATTTATGAGGTAAGAGCCAATTTCTGAGCGTAGAACTAGTACTGTTTTCTCTTTTTGCAGGGTCAGCCTACCCTGCTTCCTCAAAAGAAGACACAGTAACGCAAAATGTGACCTTGGAAAGATTTGTTATGTATGGCATACAAAAACTTATTCCCAAGACTCCACAGCCCCTAAGTGTTTCAAAAACAGGCAGAAAAGAATGAAAAAACAGATGGGTGACAACGATGGCATCGGCAAAATAAATAACTTATGCCTCACTCAGTATTTTGTATTCAAGGCACAAGTCACAACTCATAAATTTAATTAAATCTACCTAATTTATACCAGAATCCATTGCCTCTTTATATTTCAAGGGAATAGAAATACACAAGATATTGTGGAAAAAAATTATATTTCTTGTCGGAATAAAATCCAAACAGAAAGAGAGAGAGAGACTTAGGCTTAATCTTCCTTATTATTTGATAAGAAGCATTTTAGCAATTTTCGAGTAAAGGTACAAGTCATTTATGGTTCTGATCACTCCAGTAGGCTATTCCATACCCAAGAGTAGAAAATGTTTCAAATATTTAACAAATCAGGGCTAATTATATAGAATAATTGAATCCTTAATATAAAGCCTGAGAGACTTTATTCTTCTAATGCTACTTGCTGCTGATGTGAATACCATGAGAAAAGATAAAGCTCCAGACCTGTTAATACAAAGAAGACCGTAAAAAATTACTTTCCGTTTTGAGAAAAACACTGGGCTCTGGATATAAGTTAATTATTAAAGTTCAATTCCCTTTTTTTTCCCTCAAAAAAAGTTATTTTAATTACTGCTTTTTTATGCCAAACATCTGTTTTACTTAAGAGAAGAAATTAGTTTCTATTTGAAGCAAAGCCTACTAGAAATAAGACTTACTCAAGGGTAGTATTTTATTGATAAAGTCTTGTTCTTTATAATCATCCTAAGTCATAACATTTCACAGGATTCAGGAGATTTATATTTTCTCAAAGGCAAAAACAACTGGAAGTTTTGATCTGGTGCTAACAATCAACCCACTGTCTAGTGTTGGAGTAATTTTTGCTTTTTAAACCCTACATATAGTAAAAGACAGGGCTTCATAAAAGTAGAGGTTATTTGTTACCATAAGAGCTACTACCGATTTTTTTAACTGTTATGAGTATTTGCATACATTTACATGCACTGAAAGTGCAGCCATTCAGAACAAACAAGGTTCATTAAGAAGACAAACATGTAGAGTATGACTGAGTGACAATCTACTCAGTGGCTGATTTAAACTTTATTGGTCTTCCCCATTCAACTGACCATTTCCTGAGGAGGAGGAACAGCTAAGGATGCCTTACATCGTTTTAGCCATTTCTTATTTTTGATAAACTCTGGGGCTGCCTCTGTTACGGTGGGTGAATACACTAAGCAGTATGTTCAGTCTGTCGAAGCCTCCAATATGGCCTCTGACTTCTAACAGGCAACCTTAACTGAATCTCTCTCAAGTAGTGGAATAGGTAGGAAAACTGGTTTAGCAAAAAGACATACAGTTCCCTTAAACAGTTCAACTTTAAGGCATGTCTGCATGCATTCCTACTGCCTGTGACAATAGTAACACTTCCTTTCAGCTTAATAGGTCCTGAGCCCCATCCTTTGTCTGCTGATTAACTGCTCTATTCATTGACCAGACCACTAATTGCATGCTCCTTATAGTTGCCCTACATTACTGTAAGAATTAATGAGACACAATTACAGCTCCCAGAAATCTCAGGCCTAGCCAACTGCAAAGCACTCCAACTGAATAAGAACTCCCCAAGAATAAAGGGAAAAATTCAGCCCATTGTTCACAGGAAGCAGAATGTTTTTTGTTTAAAAATTGTATTTATTTGAAGCTGTTTCATAATTAGGCCCTGGAGAGGGAAAAAAAAAAAAAAAAAAAAAAAAGGAAAAAAAAAAAAGGGAGGGAAGGAAAAAAAAAAGGAGAGAATAGAGAAAGAACTTGGGAACCAGCATTCACCGAGAAATCACAGTGGATGCAAAGAAATGCACAGACAGTTCAGATATAAGGGGAAAATACATAAGAGATGAAGTGCATGAAAAATTAGTGCTGTGAATACTACAAATATCTAGAAGCAATCAGCTGTTTCAATAGAGCATGTCCTGCTCTATGGGAATTGCCTCTAATGCAATCTTCTATTTGACTAATATAGCTTCAATCCTGACCAATTTAAAATAAGCATAGGGCATGCTTCTGCACTCATGTCTCTACTTTGAGATGGAGGAAGAGGATTTTAATTTCCCCCTCCTGGAATTTAATATGCATTAGAAGTCAGTGTCATTAGCCATGAAAGTCAAAAGGAAGGACAGAAAATGAGTTTTTTGAAAATCAGCCATATTGAAAACTGCACTCACGTTTAATCTGTGTAATCAACAGCCACAGCTATTCAAAGTCTTAGTGACTGCAATCACTACCTATTAGCCTGTAAGTAGTTCAAAAGCTATTATTCTCACTTGAACAATTTTCCAGTACACAAGAGACAGCATTAAGTTAATGAAGTTAATATGCAAAGTCAAAATTCTTTGTTATGAAGTTGTCTTCTTCCATTGGTTCATCTTCAATCTATCTTCACCACATAAATTTGATTTTAATTACTTGTATAGTTTGACAAAGCCATGGTACTTAAAATAGAGCTTGAAATGCAGCACTATACTTTATAGTCCTAGTAACCATTTTCTAGGGTACAATTTATAGCAGACACTGAGACCCCAAACCAAGGATGTCACAGGCTGGCACTGCTACACTCCGGAATCAACATCTTTGGACAGAAACAACATTTTTTGTACGACTCTACAGGGATTCTCAATAATTGCACCTAACTGCAATAATAGTTTAAATTCATGGAGGTTCTTCTGATACTACTGCTCACTGATATCACAGCAGAACACTTTCCTGCACGAAGCAGACAGTTACCACCATGTGGTATTTAATCCCAAGCAGGAAACAAGGCACAAATATGGATCAGAGACCTTTGTGTTCAGGGTATAATAAATCCAATATCCTTGTCATAGAACAGCAATCATTAACTCGGGGATCTTTTGTTAACTGGCCCTTGTGGCTGGACTGGTAACAGCAGGGATTGAATTTGTAGTCTTCAAGACTAGATTCATCTGTCAGGGAGACTGCAAACCTACAAATTTGTGCATTTCCAGAGTCTCTAGGACTTGAAGTGAAAATACAGATTTCTATCAGCCTTGGCTGATTAATCAGCCACAGTGCAGGACCACAGAGCTTACATACAGCTCTGGCAGTGTTATCAGAAATGGGCTTTCCTCATCTCCTGAAAAAACCTTTGAGGAAAAAGGAAGTCTTTGTCTCAAATAAAACATCACCTAGCTTGTTCAAGCTATTACTGTTTCAAGCACCAAAATAGAACAAACCCAAACTCCTGCAAAGTAGGATGTGAAATTACTTCTGCTAGAGCAAATAATGTATTCTGGTATCTGGTCCAGCCTTCATTTTGCATGTTATGAAATAACTTGAACAAATACAATATGCACATGCTTGAGGTTAGTTGTAATTTCTGGTTAGGGTCTTCTCTCTGCATAAGAGAAAAGGGAGTCCTCCCCGCAGACAAACACTAAGAACCCACTCCTTAGGTCATCCGTTCCAGCTAAGGTAGAACATCTAAATGAAAGACAAGTACAGGCACACAGGAACTGCATCTGAAGAAATACAGGAAGGTTTCAAGTCACAACCTAAGTTCACTCACACCATTTCTACTCTCCTGTTCTACTAGCAATTTCTTTAGAGCTAGTTGTGATTTATGGTGCTGCATGTAGAGCAGCAAAGGATAATCCTGATCCAACAAGTGATTCCACATGCCTATATTTTCTGGGATTGATTCACTTGACGAAGCTTCCACTTTTGTAATTCTCATCCTCTATTTTGTGTTTTGCACATCACAAGCTTCACTGCTAGGGAGTTTCCTTCCTTTCTTCCTTTCCATTGTTCTGTCTGCATGCAGCCTCCTTTCTTCCAGCAAGTAGTCAACTTAAACAATGGTTATGCCTATACTGTCTCCTAAGTGTGGTCCCAAACTATCTTCAAGACTAGAATCACCAACAGGACAGGTGCTAAACATGAAAATGCATGCATCACCAGGCGGTATTCATTCAACTTGCAGAGGTAAGACAACTCAGTAGAGAGAAGATGGAACAGGAGACAGAGATCACATACTATTCTTCAGAGTTGCTCTAGAGGTCATTCTTCAGAGGTATCTAAGCATAGGCTATGATACAGTGTGCAGTGCTAAACTTGCATGAGTCCCTATAGGATGAGGCCTACAGCTGATTTACACTAGAAAGGTTAATATAAAAATTATACTAATGAGATTTCTGTTCCCAAGCAACTAACACCTACCTCATGAGGGAAGTAAAAGGTACCAGTAAAAAAACTTCTTACACAGCTGCTGCACTACGGTATTTTTCTGTCATAACTATGTCAGCAAAAAATTCATATCCCTCCCTGACAGGCCTCCTTGATAACACTTTTAAGTGCAAACCAGGTGTCAGTATTTCAGTTACGACAAGAAAGGAGTTCTGCATATGTAGCCTTTCATGGCCTGGAAAAGCCCCTGCTTCTAAGGAGGTCAAATTCCATGGTCATGTTTTCTACCACCATAATCTCTCGTGAGCACTGATTAATACACTACTAATATGGTACTGTATTAACAAGTATAGAGTCAATGAAAATATCGTATCAGTCAACAAACCGTTTATATTCTGCATTCCATCTAAAAACATCTAATTGTACTACATGAAAGCCACAAAAAATTCAGTGCATGTCAGGTACCAACAATTCTATGTAAAAATATGCTGTGATCTTTAGATTAGACTAAAAATAATTTTAAGTCTATTAATGTCTGGAGATTTCAGTTGGCTGCATTTGTCATTCAGAAAGATTTAGACAATTCTAGGAAGAGATTCTACCCAATGAGCTCCCCAGTGCATTTGATCATGAAACAAGATGACCAAGTACAACCAGCTTTCATTTTAATCAGCATCATTAGGAAGAAAGTTAAGAATACTGGTTTGAGATAGCTTTTAAATCAAAAATTCATAATTAAATACATAGACCTACCCTATGGCATTAGGCAATAACCCCTCAGCTGAAAAGAAGATTAGAAGAAGCCATGCCGCCACAGGCAGAGCTGCAGTGTCCCTTAAGAATCACCAACACTGTATCTGTTCCTAAACTAGTTTACCATATTCTCATAATCTCCAGTTCAGTTGCTCTCTGATCCTACATGATTATTTATGGAATATGTTTAGGCCTTTCACTGATGTGGCAATTGATAAGGCCCTTTGAAAGCACCCCTCACTGAGGAGGAGTGCAAGTGAGGCTATGGTCCACCTGGGGTGTTCCTCAGTACAAGCGATGATGCTTTGTGATAAAAATCAGCATGAATAGAACAAAGTGTTTCTAACTACTTACACATGCAACACTCATGGCTGTCAATTAGCCAAGCAGCATGAATCTCTGAGCTACAAGAAACAATCAATCACATTAATTTCTTTAATTAATTAATGTTCCTTTACTGAATATAACGAAAGAAAACAAGCTAGAGTAAAGATTGATTTATGCCCTGATTTATTATTACTAGTTTCATAAGACCACAGCAGAGTCATTTCAGTGACAAAAGCACTAGAATGACATAAGGTTTTACATTATTTAACTGCTGCAGCATGCACCCCTAGTCTACCCCCTTTGTCAAAGAATTTAGCTAATAAGCAACTTGCATATTGGGCATACATTGGTCAAAAAACAGATTGAGAGGGCAAAAGAGTCAAAACCCTGATGATTTTGAGCTTTAATGATTCCTTTTATAATATCATTGCAAGGTAGCTAGCTCTATTAATACCAAAGGTCCTACGTTTCATACATGGCAATGTGAGAGGGAAGCTGGTCACTGAAAATTAAGGGTGCTACTGCCTTTATTAGGTACTCAAAGTGTAGAAGAGAAAAGAGCTGAAAAGGAATAGACAGTCTAAAGAAATACAGGATAAGACTAAGAAAAAACATATCCCAAAACAGAAGCATAATTAAGGAACCAAATTGCCAAATAACAGTATATTGCAAATGAGGCACATGTATGAAAAATGTATGGATGTACAGAGAATTAAGGGGCTATACTGCAACTAAGCTTTATTAATGGAGAATTCCAATGTATTTAGGCTCCTAAATCCAATCTAGGAACTTAAACTCCCACTCAGTTCTATAGGAAATTAGGCACCTCCATATCTCAGTGGATTCAAGCTCAAGAATCATTACCATAAGGCATCAGTATATATGCCTCTGGTGCCTTAGGCACTGTCTCAGGCAACCATAAAATATCTCCAAGAATCCCATGATGCACCAGTGACTAAGCACAAACCTCCCACTCTATCATTAATACACTGAATGTCCTACGCATAAGATCATTTAATGAGACTCGGTAAAAGCATGAGAAGAGCAGCTGCAGAAATGCAGAGTATGAAGAAGGGAAGCTACAGGCAATTGCTTATCCTGAACCTACCTAGAGGTTCAGAAATTCCATCTGTAAAGCTACCAACCTTTCTTCACACACAATTATCATGTACCATTTGTAATGCCATAGAACCTGTGAGCTCATACTATTCCGTAACACAACCTACAGGTCAGGGACCAGTCCTACATAGACCCAAAGGAAAAAAACAGTATGCCTACACATCTGATGAAAGTCTTACCATCCACATATTAGCCACAACACAATTTTTTTAAAAATGTATTGACTCAGAGTAAACCTAATTACTACCATCTATTGTAGAATTATCATAAAAACATCCTCCATATTACAGTAGAAAGGAGAAGCACACATTGAACCACAGTGAGGAATACAGTATTACATATACTCTAGGTAAGCAGGAGAAACTCCTTCCTTGTATGCAGTATTAAATACAGCTAGCTAGATTAAAATGTATTCCATGTAACTGACTTCCAAAAACTAAAGAAATGGGAACCATTCCAGCAGTTATAATCTTAGAGAGCTTTCTGTTATAAACATGAGAATACATTTGTGTACCATTTATAACACCTTTCACTCAGAACCCTTGTGTAATGACACTTCACAGTTACTACACATAGAAATCAAAATAACTTATGAGAAAGCAACAAAGGAAATTTAGATCTTTCAGGCAACCTGATACTAATATCTTCATAGGGTAAACTACATTTTAATGAAGATATTCTCAGCAATACATGTGTTCTAACATTTTTTCTTCACATTTGGATTGTATTTCATTTATGCCATGATGTTCATTGCAAGTTTAAGAAATGCATCATCTGTACATAACCTCTACTCTCTTTCAGACTCCTTCAGTTACACAGATTACCAGGTTAAAGAAAAATCAGATGGTTTGTCTGACAACAGTTAGTGTCAAAACAAACCACATATATTATGCTCATTAGCTGAAGTCATAATAAAAATCAAAATATCAAAACAACCCAAAAAACCAGTGCTTGCTTTACTTTACCTTTTTTCAGAATAAACTCTCATAATTAAGCTTCCCACTTTTCCAAGTAGCTGACTATGTATTCCTGCACAGCAGGAGGTTTTCTCCACAGCCATATTGACTTGGACAGTAAACAAAGCAGAAATCCCTGACTGAAATTTACAGCTAAATTTAACCATGCATATTGTTAGTAAAATTTGCATATCTGTCTTTCAACATTCTGAAAAAAATAAAAGTTGAAATTCAATGAATTTGGGCACCGCATTGCTTTGCAAGAAAAAAAAAAAAAAGATTTAATTTGTAATTTCCATATTTATTGAGGCTGTATGTCAAAGAAAATCTGTGTAAAAAAATACAGGTGCTGCCTTGATGAGATCTGAAAGATGAGAGCATACTAAATAGTAAAGGAGCTTCTTCTTAACAAAGATGGCTTAAACAGTACTCTGTATAACTCTGGATTCTACAAAATGTTTCCAGATTCTCTTACCTCTGTCCTTCAACCACAAAATATATAGAAATAGTTGACATGTTTTGAAGAAATATCACCCAGCTCTTCCCCTCTGTACTGACTTTCCCTACAAAACAGCAACAGAGCAGTCAGCACTGGCTTCTTACAACCGAAGATGGCAGAAACTTCCACTGATTCCTTTTCATTGATTTGTTTGTCACACCACTGCACCACAACTAACACTCCAAAGCCATGAGTCATCAGTAGCAAATATTCACCTTCTCTTTTCTGACTTTTATGTCTCTTTTCACAGCATCCTGGACACCTGGATGTCTTAGAAATTTCACTGAAAGGAATTAGGGTTTCTGATTCCTTTAAAACTAAGTTACTTCACCTGGGTCTGCCTAAGCACAAAACCAAGGTATTTGGATACAATTGTACCAGCACAAAATGTTTTAGATCAACACAAATACTTCCATAATGAAGACAGAACACCATATTACTTTGAGGTACTTTTACAGCATAAAAGTTGGAGGTATTTCAATGTATTCCAGGGATTATACTGTTGGTTTGATGGGTTGGAGTTTTGGGTTGGGCTTTCTCTTTTTTTTTTTTTTCCCTTTCATTATTATTATTGTTTTTTTGTTTTTTTTTTTTCAGCTGAAGTAGCAAATTTTTATCAGTAAAGCTCTCATTAAATTATGAACATGCTCACAATAACACAGTGTGTACTTTATGGTTTTCCATACTTGCACTTGCTCTGGGCAGGATTTCAAGGGCACCCGTAACCTATCCTTACGTTTTTAGAGCTTGGCTAGTCCTCAACTGCAGGATGGAGAAGAACTAAATTGGCAAAGTGAGGAACTTAGTTATCACTTTAAGACATCACCAACAGTTGACTGTGTAGATAAGTGGCCCCAGTCTTTCTTTTCTTAGGTTTCAGATGAAACAAACACAACCATTAACACTGAAACAAGATTTCTAACACCCCAGTGAGATGCACCGATCAGCTCACACCTCTCAGAGTATTTCTAGCATAGCTTGTGGACTTGGACAGGAGATCTCTGAATCATGCTCCTGAATTTTTCCTGCAAATATAACTGCAAGTTGTTTCTTTTCTAATAAATGAGCCATGCTGTGAGAGAAGCGCACTGTAACCACCAACCCTAAAATTCAGGCTATGGCTGTGAACAGCAGTTTTCTAGCATCACAAGGCCTAACTGAGGTTGGTGAGACTCTGTAACATAGTATATGGCTCCCTAGAGAGTACCCCCTTGTGAGATACAGGCATTGCACTGTTACATTAGATTTCTTGCAAAATATCGCATTCAGCATTGGAGGAGCGATTTTATTCTGCAAAAGTGCAATAAAAACTAAGTAAATAACCACAGTGATACAGAGCATTTACCTGGAAGTCACCAACGAGCTATCTACATTCTGGCCCAAACATAACAAACCAAAAGACTAGAAGAAAATATGACTTCCAGTGAGGTAACCACGAGATACTGAGAGCTCACCAGGATGCGTTCATGACATTGAAGTCAATGAGAGTCAAGGCCTACAATTCTCCAATACAAATTGCTGAGCAGGAAACCAAGCCAGTAGTTAAACATTTCAGAATCAAGCACTGAAATTAATGAGTTAAAGATTAATTCACTCACAGACTGTGTGTACATGGTCACCTCATGGGGCCATCACCAGGAAGACAAGAGATCTTCTTAGAACTGACTCTACCAGAGGCTAATTAACAGATATGCTGACTGTAAATAAAAGCAGGAGGTGGTAAACAGAAAAGAATAGGAAGTCTGATGGGGCTCCCAACTGATGCTGTGTGTCAATAAACATCAGCTGAAACTTGGATAATGCTTTTGTACTCTCTTAAGGAAATCATTATTTTCATGCTATTCTGTAACACAAGATAATCTCCATGTATCATACCAGGGAAGATCTTTTTGATCAACTCTACATTTGTTAATTACAAACCCAACCATTTTGAAATTATTTTGTTTTACATATTGAATGAAACATCTTATTTTAAAGGGCAAATTATGATATTCAGATTTACTACCCATAAAACAACTATTTCTTAAGCCCTAATCTAAATTAGTGACCCTTGTAAAAATACTGTTTCAAAAACACCAGTGAGATGGCACAAATGGCTATATAAAACAGAGAAGAGACTAATGCACACAATGACAATTAGGCTTTTGAAGCACATGCACACTTTTTCAGTTTACCCTCATCATTTCCTAAACCTGTAGAAGATAATCACTTAACTCTCTGGCTTTTGGCATGAGATTTATGGTACGCATTTTCCTTCACTTCACAGGTTTTGTGTCAATAAAGGGATACGTGTAAGAAAAACTATTTTGATAGTACTGAACATTGAAAAGATGGTGATACTTGTCCATTCGTCTGTCCCACATCCCAAAAGTTAACTCCCAATACAAGTTGGATTTTGTGTATTGCTTTCTCATCCCCTCTCTCATTTAAAGATCTGATTTGAAAAACTTTTCTCAAGCAAGCAGGCACTTTAACTAGGATCACTGACATAAGGATAGACTATTTTGCATGAAAGATTTTACAGATGTAATCTTCCTTTGTCCTTGAAGTTTAAACAGTTACTACCTACTACTTAAATAGAAGAAATTTTATAGTCTCAGTCCAGTTACTTGTGAACACAGATTTATTTAATACCCAATTACTTCACACAATTCTTCCAGTTTCTGGAGTGGACAGATTTGGAAACTCAACTTGCTTCTCACTTCCTGTGAAAAGAGCATTAAGATTCCGATTAAGGCATATTGATGATGTGAGAGAGGCCATACTACTCTTGCTATTTTTGATACACTTTAGAGACACAATTACAATCTCACTTCACAAAATTTCTAAGTTCTCTTTAAAGAATTTACATCGTTTCACTGCATCTTTAGAATGGACATAATTTTGCTACTTTTTCCAACTCATGAATTCTAATGCACTAAATTTCTTCCTTCTATAAGGATTACTTGAGGTTAAGCTAACTGACTGTGTAGCATTATACTTCAAAATTATTTGTATTCCACACATGAACAGCTGGAAAGTGGTACCACAGGAGCTCACTTCTACACTTTCCTTTCTCTCTCCTCTTTCCTGACACAATTTTGGTACTAGAAAGACAAATCTCTTTCCCAATGACACTCAAACTATTTCTTCCTTTCCAACATCATCTAGCTATTATCTTTTCTTGCAAATATTTATTTAAAATAATTCTAAAATAATAACAGGGAAGAGAGGAATTACTGTGCATCTACTGACAATGTACTATAATCCAACTCTGCTGACAGAAATGTGAAGTAAAAATGTGTACCCTGTCAGGAAAAGAAATAAGAGACCCCATCTATTTTGGTCGATATAACTACCATGTAAATGTAAGTACACAGGAGTATAACTAGATATATCTATTCTGAGGTAATCATAACACTTTGAAGTGTTTATTAAAAATACAGAAAAAAATAGCTGCTGTCTTAAAACCTAAGCATATGCTCATTTACAGATTTAACCATTAATGCCTGTGAAGGCTAAAAAAACGTAGTATTGCTTAGCAGTCATGAAGCAATATTAAATTGGCATGAAAACAAAGTTAAAAATGTCTGGAAAGATATTTCTGTAAAAGTGCTAAGATGCAAACAAGTAATAAAGCATAACAATCAACTTTTGCTTAAGAAACACCACATGCTGCCAGCTGCTGATAGAATCTGGCTACAAGCTGCATTCTAACACTGAACTAATGACTGAACATAACACATACTAAAACTAATGTAGGTCATATTAACAATTTTCCTCCCTGAATTTCACTGTTCACTTTGTTTTCTCTTCTTGTTTTAATACAAAGTCCAGTGAACACTGTAGGGGTCTTATACTAATGTTCTACCCCCACACTTCGGAAGAACACTCAAAAAGGCTCACAGCTGTAGTTTAGACACATTTGTAGCAAATTCTTACTGCTACAAGAAGAAATTAAAGAGAAGTGGAAGCTGCAAAAGAAAAAAAAACAACCAAACAAAACACCCCAATAAAACAACAAAAAACAACCAAACAAAACCCAAGCAACAACAAAAAACCCTGGTGGCAACAACAAAACCCAACAAAACAAAATCAACAGAAAGCCTGAGACTCCAAAATCACAACTTATTCAGATGCAATTCTCTATGCCCATGCTTGTATCTTTTGTGACTGGCTTACACTTTTCTTGGGGGAAGGAATTTCAGTTATCAGAAATTAATTGCTGAATTCTAGATTGTCAAAGCCCATATCTACTCATCTATCAGTGTACTTCTCCTTACCAAAGGATGGCTATGCCAATTCAGATCAAAGGTCTGCTTAGCTCAGTATCCTATTTCGAAAAGCAGCCACAAGTCAGAGCCAAAAGAAGAGAGCATGAGCAAAGAAATCAAATGCAGTATTTTCCCAGAATAACTCCCCAGCCTCCCGCTATATTTGACTCAGGAATTCCTCAGGCTGATGTGATTTATCTGTTTAGACTGCCCAATGGGTCTTCCCAATGGGTCTTCCCTTTCAAGCACTTAGCCTATTACCTCTTAAACTCATGTATACTGTTTGCATCCACAACATCCTCAAAAGCAAGGCTACCTTGGAAAAAGAACTGAGAACTGTATTGCAGAGATGCTATGTTTTGTGCATATTCAGTGTTCAGCGGATAGAGCTACTAACATTTGCTTATTAAAACCCAGCCAAAATAAAAAAAGCAAGACTGATGCACCCCTTGAAAGAAACCTTGAGTTTGCACATACCCCAGCAAGTTGCGTCCAGTGGGAACTAGCATTCTGAGCACAGTAAAATGCTGCAAAAGCAAGAATTATAACAAGGTTGAATATAGCCAGAAAAGCAGGCAGATGTCATGAGTGAAAAAACAGACACCCTAACAAAAGCAGCAAGAAACCTCTGTGAGCCTCCCTCAGTCCAAAAACTGAATTTTGATCCAAGAAGGCTAAATATAGGGCTGCTTGAAAATTTTCCACTGCATCTATTTTTGATGGGAAATGAGGCTTTCAGCTAAACACTTTTTGGTTGGAATTCTTTTTCTTGGCATGCCTAAGTATGTGCTCCTGCAAATATACTTTCCTTACCAAAAAGCCAAACTTACAAACCAAAATATTTTGATTGAAAACAAAAAATGTTATTAAGAAATGACAGTGTAGCATCACACTAAATCTGTGGCTTACCTGCTTTATGTGGCAGATCTCCTCCATCAACCAGACTTACCATTCAAGTGACAACTCCGATAACAGATAACTTTGAGGGATTCCCTACTTCCAGCACTCCCTTCAAAGAGGAAAGATCACGGCACAGTGTCAAAGGTGGTAGGCAGCTTCAGCCTTGCAGAATAGGACCAGCAGGCATCCAAATTACAATGTCGGAGGAATACTACGGTAACACACTTCAAAACAGTAAGTTTCAGTTTTCAGACAAAGCCATCCAGTCTTTGGAATTCTGCTAAAGCATGTAGCTTTTCCTGGAAATTTAAGACAAAAAATGAAAAAAGCTTAGTAATTTTTATCAAAAATTCATGCAGGAAATGTCATGGGTCAAGCAAGGTCTTGTTAACCTGCAGATTCAAACCTAGCACCTAGATCCATCCAAACACAAATAAAAATCTTTAAACAGCAGTAAAATATTTCAAGTTTTCCATAGCAGTCCTGTTAGGAGGACTGTTCGAAAGCCAAGGAGCTAAAACAAATACAAAACAAGGACTTGTTAAAGGGGTAACTTCGTGTGTGAGCCCTAAGTTATAAAAGACCAACCAGCCTAACGTACAAAAACAAAGGATGAAGATAAGATTAGACTCATAGAATGGTTTAGGTTGAAAGAGACCTTACAGATCACCTAGTCCTAATCCCCCTGCCATGGCCAGGGACACCTTCCACTAGACCAGGTTTCTCAAAGACCCATCCAACCTAGCCCTGAACACTTCCAGGGATGGGGCAGCCACAGCTTCTCTGGATTCACTGTCTACACTTACTAGGTGAGAAATCTATATCAGAAAAAAAAATATAGAGAGAAAAAACAGCAAAGTGGCAAGAACATGTGATATTCTATTTATTATTCCATTTCAGGACTCTCTAATTCAGTGAATTAATCAGAAGTAATAAATTTCAAAAGGCTAATGCAACAAAAAGTGAGAGTAATAGCTACTCCATTCTGGCTGTTATCACCTCTTTTCTTGGAACCTCACAATACACGGGAAGAACCAAAAGCTTCTCATCCAGAAACAGGCCCTGAACAGATCAAGACAGAGAAGCAACCAACTGATACTACCAGGACTGTAGTTAGAATGTTAGAACTAAATTTCTAATAGCTTCTCTTCCCTTGTGGCTGTTTCCTGACAATCAGTTGCCCCCACACACACACCCCAAATGCAAAATAAATTTATGAATAAAAGAAAGGCAAGAAATCAATTGATGAATCCATCTTTTGTAACACTGTTGCAAGACCACAAAAGACAACTACAAAAAAATCTCATACCATTGGGATAATATTTTCTTTCCCCCCACCACACACACACAAGACTATTACTGCATCATTAGCACCAACTAACAACCAAGAAAATTCAAAGCAACTGGCAAAGGAATATCCTTATTAAAAACTCAGTGGGTAAATGAAAAGAAGGACATTTTGCTGTGAGTGAAATTCCTCTCAACACTTTGCTTTTCAATCACACCATTCTGTTACTAAAATAAAACCAGAGAATGTTTTTTAAGAGTGAGTTTCTGTGGAGACAAGGAACCTGAGAGTTCCCTGTAAGCAGGCCCAAGGACTGCCTAATGCCGATTCACTGCACAGAGTTAACATCTTTGACTGTCTAACGTAATAAAATGAAAAGTGCTAACATGATTTGTCATTCTTGAGGCCAATTAATGCATCAAAATTAGCACAAGCCCAAGCCTGCTGTCCTTATTCATATTTGGAATCACCAGCCACTTATGTGTTGTCCCAGCAAAATTAGCACAGTGAAGGATTAGTCAGGATATCACCCTAGAGATAAAAAATTTGTTTAGAGTAAGTGAAATACAAAGAATAAAAATTCAAAATGAGTGATGAAAGATAATGTTTGTTATTTCCACTTTAACTTCAGGGCAATGAGTAATTTCAGTAAGAATTTCTCAGTGTGATTTTTATCATTCAGCATTTTTAAAATCACTACTGTGTATCCTCCATCCAAAGTTGGAAACTGTGAAACTTTAAAAAATGTCCACCTCAAACATGTATGCGAAACATCATTCCCTAAATCATATTGTTCAAGGATTTAATGACACAAGTTCCTCTTCAAATCAGTTATACAAAGTTCCTCTTTCTCATATCTGGGTTTTATCCTTATCCATGTCTTTCAGCACAAAGTGTCATTTTGTCTTCAGTTCACTTCTTACTCATAAGTGCATCACATCATTAATTTCTCAGTTAATTTACAGCATTTGAGAGGGCATACACACAAGCTAATGTCTGCATATACTTTACACCAAAGTTAGTAAGTCAAAGTGGAAAAGATCCATGCTGCCTAATCTTCTCTCTGCATCAACTCAGAGAGCACAGACAAGCTTACTGTGGATGGGGCATTCACAGCTCAAAGCCTTTCGTATCTACTTCTTTTATGTCCACTTTCTGTATCAGCTAGTAGACAGCTATACACAGGCTGGGCTAGATCTCTTGCCAGGAGTAATGATGGTGCAACATGGCATTTGAGAATATAGGACCATTGCAGGCATTTTGATGAAGCATGGATAGATAATCACAAATACGACTGCAGAAGTCACTGGTGTGCTTGAAGCCTGGACAAGCACTCACTTCTAGAACAGAGAAGTGTGCCAAACTTCACCTTGCCAGCCTGGATCCACATAAACTGCCAGAGATTCAAAACTGCATTCACATACTAATGTTCTAGCTGTTGTCAGAACATAAATTAATGGTTACCTGGGCAATCAAAGGAAGACAACACTACTCACTATGTCCAAACATACTTAACATGGACAGCAATTGCTGATAGTTGCATTATTCTCCAAATACCAAGACAATGAATCAACAGACTGTTTAACCCAGGACAATTCATCTTCATGCTTTATCATGTGTGAAATATCACACCATGAGATATTACAATCCATAGCACAGATTATAAATAAATCTTGATAAATAATGGGAGGGGGGAATGTTAAGGAAGATGAAAAAGATTGCCCTCAAGAATACTTATTTTGTTTCATGATCTGTACAGTACATATCTTCTTACATTCCTACTTCCTGCACTGCTTCACTAATGAAAAATGAAGCAATATACAATACACTGAGTGAGCTAATACATTGCAGGTCCATACTACTGCATAGTATGGGAGAATGTAAGTAAGTCCTTTGCAACATAGTGATCTTATGCTGCCCTCACATTAAATTGCTGTTCCCACTGACTTGTTAATGCTCCTTCTGCTGCTCATGCTGCTTCTCTAGCAAAGTCTACACATGCAAAGCAGGCTCAGGAAGAAGTCTCACCTTGGCCTGCTCTTATAGTCAGCAGAAAATGTCCCAGTCACGTTCAGGGCCACAATCTGCCGCTTCACTGTTGGTGCAATCCTCAGAACAGAGCACTGATGAATTATTTTGTTGTTCTCCTTTACGGTACACCAAGAGCAAAGTACTCTTCCAGCAGTTATTCCTTCTTCTCTGCCACTTGCTCATTGCATTCTAGAAGTAACTACTGCAGCAGACTGTATTCAGCCTGTTTCGCTTTGCCTTAAGGCTCTTGCACATCTCACAGACCAACAGTATCATCATGGTACTGTGCCCATCCACGATTAGAGCTGACATCCCTGAAAAGAGGTAAGCAGAATGTTGTTCTTGTCTACCAAAGTTCTTATGAATCACAACAAAATATAGACTGCCTCAGGAGATGTGTCACAGCCTTTTTTGTGTGTGTGTGAAAGGAAAAACCTCTATCAAAACATCAGAAATAAGTGTACACTGTACTCTCCCATGGCTACATCTCTGCAGATTCACAGTGCTGGATTTCTACATACAGTTTCTGCTTTGCAGACTTGCAGAAGCACAAATCAACATGTTTATTCCCATACTTGTGGTGACCATCACGTTGCTCAGTTCTGGACTATATGTGGCATGCAAGAAAAAAGGACGGGTTGGGAAAAAAAGTTTCTCTTACTTTTAATTGGTACTTTTTGGGGAAAAGTTGAAAATTGCAAGATGCCACAACTCCATCTTTTGCTACTAACTTGCCTGTAAAAATACTCTTTCTTCCTGCTCCCATCTACCCTTGTCCTCAAAAAGCTCCACAGTTTCTAGTTTCATGGTGGTGTTCAATGCACTGGCCTTGCAAAATTCCCTGTGTCTTGTAGCTAACCAATATTTGTACTTTCAGTCTCTGGATAAAGTTCTGTGGCCTGCAACAGGAGGGATCAGCCTCAACAGCCCCTTCTGTGTTTAACCCATGAAATTACTGCCTTCAGTCAAGCCATTATTCTATCAAGATTATTTGAACAATTTCCATGGACTAAGTTCTTCTTTTCACACATTTTAATAAAAGCACCATGCATTGATGCATCCAATGCATTCAATGCCACACTAAAATTTACGGGAGAACCTGAGGAATTAAAAAGACATTTTTCAATCTTATAAGCTAAACGTCTGTATTTTTAAGAAATGAAATGCCATTTTAAATCCTAGATTTTCCCATGGTATTTTTATTCCCATGTAAAAAAAAAAAAAAAAAAAAAAAAAAAAATTCAAGAGCCAATTTACTAATCCTGAACTAAAATGCCCTCTCACTACTACCTGGTTTGGTGCTATCCTGTGTTCAGCAGTAGCAGTCTGCACTGCACCAGCTACTAAGAAGGAGAAAAATGACTGCTACTGCTGAACCCAGGACAGGTGTGATCCATGTAATCCTGAATACAAAGTCTTTGATGCACACAAAAAATAAGCTTATGTGAGAGGGGCCAGCGGAAAACCCACTGTTTGAATAAAAGAGGCCTGAATATCTGTACCAATAAAGACATGTAGAACCTACTTGTTGTCAAATCTATAGGTTTGCAAAAGGTTGTAGTATCTGGAACCTTCTTGCTGGCTTTCTATTTCTGCATGGTTTGATGATTGGACATCTGTTTTGAAATGCCTGCAAAAAGTGCTGTAAAGTAATCTGCATTGCTATAGCAAAGCTCAGCCTTTCAGAAAAAGCAGCTGCTGCATTTTCTGGAATAAACACACAAACTATTTAAAGGCTTGACCCTTGATTCCTTCATCTCAGAATTTCTACTGACTTCAGGGAAGTCTCAGTATATGAGGAACACACAATGGGCTGCGGTTCGACAGCCTTGAGCTATCCAGGCTGCTTTTCAGTCACATAAAGTAAAGCAGCCTCCCCACAGCTGTGCTGTTTTATATACCTGAAAGACAAATTCAAAAATTATCATGGTCTTATTAGGGAATTTGGATACGCACTCATTACTAAATTGCCATAAAGCTCCATATTACCAATTTTGTCATTACTGAACAGCTTCAAGACACACAGTATCTTTGTGCTGCATCTCTTTTCATGCTGCAAGAAAACAAGAGCATATGAACAACAGTAAAAATGAAGCCAAGTGTACTGTTGAGAAACTTGGTATTCTCTTATTTCTATGAGAGTTATAGTGTAATTCTAAACTGTAGCATTCAGCATGTCTCCTGAGCTTCCTTACTGAAATATTGCAATGGAAATTTTACAGCATCTGTGCTGCTTTTGGAAGCCATCAGCTCACATCTGCTGTCTCTGTAGTGTAGAGCTTAAGTTCAGCGTAAAAAGGTACTTTGTAATAGGCAACAGGAATCCTGACAGAGCAGTAATTTACAGACTCACCCAGCTCTCCTGGCTACACTCGTTTTTACATCATGTAGACATTTTTTTCATAAGGGTCTCTCCAAGCAGGCAATAGCTTAACAGTCACTTCTTAAAATGAAGCATCACATCTAGGACTGGAAAGAGACTTTTCAAACCTCTGTCAGTCACGGGGATCTCATCCAGATGAGAAATTTTTCATTCCCTTTTCTTCACCGAGCACTGTTGGACCTCCTATGGTTTATCAGTAGGGTATGAAATAAACTAACACTAAAATAACATTCTGGTACTTTGGTGAAAGTTCTGCTTTCGACCAGAAGTGTGTGTATCGGAGGGCCTTGACCCCACTGCCCGGCCCGTGGAGTCGGGACAGGCACGGCCACGTCCCCCGAGCCCTTCTCAGTCACTCCAGAACGCGAAACCCCCATCTCCCGGGTGGGCGCGGGGGGTCGGCAGAGGCGTTTATCGCCCCATTATTGCCCATTTCCTCCTATCGGGGTAATCCGTGTGCTCATTTAAAAGGGGACGGGAGCAGAGGGGATCCTGTTAGCACAGCCAACAAACTTGAGATTGCTTTTTTGTTCTGCCTGATGTGTTTAACTCCCTCCTGGCGCCCGCTCCATCGCCCCCCGCCCCGGCTCCGCTTCTCCCGGTTTAAACCCGGCGAATCACAACACTTCACGCTGCCGAAAGTCGAGCCCCGCCGCGCTGCCACCCCGCCGGCTCCCCGAGCGGCGTGTTCCCGAGATTACAGTCATTACAGCCCCAGCGTGAGCTCCACACAAGCGCGAAGCGCAACAACGCGTCAATTAACAAACAAACGCCCCGTCCTGGGAGGACTACAACCCCCCGAGAGACGGCCCCGCAGCGCTCCAAGCCCGCGCCCGCCGCCAGCCGTCGCTCCCTTAAGGTGGTTCGAAGAGCCGCCGAACCCCCCC